>JASDQU011029326.1:0-30701 GCA_032191745.1 Picea mariana
TTCATATTCATCAATATGTCAAATGTGGTTTCATTTATATATTTATGATACTTCATGTTTAATTGATCAAACATACAATGATTACGATATGTATATAAAATATTTTTATATAAATGACTTCAAAATCCTTTATATGGATTTAGTAGTGCAATTTATTATAATTTTCATATTCATGACATCAGTATGTCAAATCATGACATCAATATGTCAAATGTGGTCCTATTTATATATTTATGGTACCTTCGATCAAATATACAATGATTACAATATATTTAGAAAATAATTTTATATAAATGACATCTAAATCAATAATTTTATATAATTGACATCGAAATCTTTCATGTCGTTAATTTTATATAATTGACATCGAAATCTTTCATGTCGTTTTTGTGGTACATTTTGTTTTATGTTTGACATTTATTATAATTTTCATTTTAATGACATTTTCAATTTATCCAATCAAATCAATTTGTCAAATGTGGTTTTATTTATATATTCATGATACTTTCATGTTTAATTTATAAAATCTACACTGCTGTATACAAAACCAGAGTAATAGCTAGAAAGAGTAATAGTTAGTAAGCAGTTAGTCCCGGTCTTATAATGATGCATAAAAAAATCTAAATAATTAACAAGTCTAAGTTACAAACAATAAATATAATTCAAAAATCTTAAAGTAATAAGTTGCAAACAAGTCTAAGTTACAAACAATAAATATAATTAAAAAATATTAAAGTAATAAGTTGCAAACAATAAAAATAATTTGAAAAATTTAAAGTAATAATATGTCAACAATAAATATAATTCAATTTTTTTAATAAATTAATAATATTAAAAAGGAAATATAATTAATTTTTTTTAATAAATTAATAATATTAAAAAAGTGTTTAAGAATATCATTTTTAAAAGAATTAATGATACTAATTAATCTTTTTCAACACAACAATAAAATATGTTTTGGTTAAGAACATGTGTTTCCTCATATGAAGTTATATATTCAAATCAAAAGGATGTAGGTTATGTAAACCTTCGTAGTCTTTAGGAGTCAAAATCCCTTTCTTGAGGGGGTCCCTTCTTCCATATTTAAGGGGTCTCATACACCAATTTAGTGTTTAGCTTGGGTGTGACCTTAAAATGATATTATTATTATTACTACAATACAAGAGTGCAAATCTAGAAACTAATAAATATTAAACTCTACTTTATAATCACAAGATAAAAACATATTCTATTATTTTAAAATTATTTAAAAATGAGACAAAACACACATATTAATTAGATAAAATGTGTTTTTTTTAACACAATCTGGGAAATTTTTATTCAATAAAAGGGTGCGACCAAGGTCATCGAGTGCATGAGGATAGGTTGGTATAGAACAAAACCCAACATCACTATTCTATCTATTACTCAGAGTTTCTTACTAATCCTATGTAGTTTATCAAATCTTTCGAGTTTTATACAAAATTCAGGATATATCCGATATCAGATGCCCAAAAGACATTAAAAAAAAACAATGCATATCAGTAAATGTAAACTTTCATACTAGGTCTCTTCCTTTTTCACTCCTTCTGTTGGTGATTCCATTGCCAAATTCAAGTAAGACATTGTCTTCCATTTTTTTACCTTCTTCCTTCCAGAGTCTTCCATATCCTAATCCTTAAATGAAGTTTTCGAGGTTGATTCCCTCACGTCCAATTGTCGCTGCAGTGGCTCTACATGTCTGTGAAGAAAGTACACTTCATCCTGAAGCTGTCCAATTAACCCTTTGTGTTGGGCCAGAGTTTCTAGGGAAAATGATAAGGTCGAACTGTGTGTATCCACCTTGAGAGAGAGCTGATGGGTGAAGGTGAAATTGTCCTCCATTGATTCCACCTCCCCCGTTGCCTACGTAAACTGAGGCCCCTTTCCTTTTACCATGATTTTATGATGATTGCAAGGAGCAATTTATAGAATTATTGTCCCCTCAAAAGATAAACAACCCATTGGACTTGACCACATTGGAATAATACACAATGGCGTCCTAATTATCTAGAAAGAGGGAGGAACAAGTCGGTCCCCAGGACAACCTATATTATTTCCCACTATACGTCCTGTCTCGAAAATAAATTGAGTTTCTTGGCAAAGTGAAACAAATTTGGATCCAACAAAAATTAGAGACTGTCCGAGAAGGCTTACCAGAGCCCCGACATGAAATTGATTCCACAGAATACCATCCTCTAGCCACAGAGGAAACCATAGATAAACGACTCCGAAATAGAAACCTCCTTCGTGTAAGTCCATATGACTGAGTACTACTCCCACAATCAACCTCTGAGCCACAAATGTTCCTCAGAACAAAACCCAACATTGATTATCCAGGCTAGGAAGTGGAAATATTACTCTCTGCTTCTTGATAATGATAAATAGAATAATTCCCCCATCCTTACCTTGAATTCGAAGGTGAGGATGCATGTATCCTCATTCATAATTGATTTCCCATGCTCTAGAGGACAAATTTGTGGCATGCACTTCCCTTTGCAACACATTACCTTTCATCATTACTTCCTTTGCAACCGTCAACAGTGGTATCATCCTTGGAAATGGATTGTGATCCCATCATACTTCCAATGTTAAATTCCCATAGGCCTGAGTACCAATGGCGCAGGTGACATCCCAAATCGCTTCCTTGGACATGATCAACAGTGAGAGAGGCATGTTCTTTCCCCCAAGCTAGGCGAATATGGAGATTGTACCTCTCTTATGCCATTGTAAATATATATGAAGAACTTGATTATGCATGCCAAACCCACGTGTCTCCACCCTTTTGACATTGTAGTGGGCCCATNTATCGATTGCCTTGCTTGCCAACTCATCTTCTTCTCGATTGTTTTCTTTGAGTATATGGAATAATTTTGCAAGGATGTTAGTCAAGAGAAACTCGATTCTCTCAATAATTTTCTTTAGCTTAACGTCCTTGGGGGAAGATCCCTTGAAGAAGTATCTAATGGTGTTTTAGAGTCTCCCACTTTTGTTATCTGGCTGATTCGTTCAACCTGTATTAGTAGTAACCCTTGATATACGACATAGGCTTCGACCACATTATTTGTTACAAAGCCCAGATTCGAAGAGAAATCCATTACTCGAATTCCTCTAGGGCCATACAACACCCCTCCCACACCTGCCCCCTATTAATTAGATAAAATGTTAAATAAGAAAATGATAATAATAATATTAAAAACATTATTTCTTATATTTTAAAATATTTTTCTATGTAAATTCAAATAAATTCATTTAAAAAAAAATTACATATAAAAATATTTAATAATTTTATAAATAAAAATAAAAAATTATGTTAATATAAAAGATAAGTAAAATTATACCAATTTAATTGGTTAATTGATTTTAGTTTTCAATAACTAAAAACAATTAATATAAATTCATTTTAATTTAAGATCTAATAAATATTAAAATAAATAAATCTATGTAAATTCAAATTAATTTATTTTAAAAAGAAATTATAGATAAAAATATTTAATAATTTTATAAATAAAAATATGAAATTTATATCAATAGAAAATATAAGTAAAGATATACCAATTTAATTGGTAAATTGATTTTATTTTTTAACAATTAAATACAATTAATATGATGATGATGATGAATGTCCATTGAGACCAAATTGGTCTATCAGACCTTAAGAAGGTAAGGGATTACTTGCAATTCTTTATAATTTTGTTGTTGTGCTTGAAAAGCATTAAGAGAAGCTTTCCAAGATCACCATAGTTTTGTTGAGTTAAAAGGTTAGGAAGACTGGTAGTGTGACAAATGTTTTGAAATTGAGATCTAATCTCGGTATAGGCTGGACAATCTAAGAGAAAGTTCCTTTCATCTTCAATCCTCTTATTATCACAAAGGTGACACACTTTTTCATCCCGTGGAATTTTAGGAATTGACCAATGCCTAGTTTCACTATGGAGCTCATGAGAATTTGTTTTTAATTTAGAAATGCTTATTTTTTTCTTTACACTTGTCAAAACAAAGATATAATTTTGTTCTTCTAGATTGGGGTTTATTACTTCCTTATAATACCTTAGTTTTCTTTTTTCATCCAACTCTTTATAACATCACATTTTCTCCTTAAATTTTGATTTAATAATATTTTTAATAGTATCCTTATTCTGCAAAATGGTCTCTTCCATGATTCCCCAATGGCTTAGGCAAGATTGAGCATCTTTATGCCATCCTTGCTTAAGTCGAAGGTGGTTATGTATAGAGTTTGAAGCAATTTTAGGAAGCCTCTTTTCTTCAATGTTGTTTAACTTGTTCTTATACATTAGATACCTAGTCATAGCTATGCTCTCAACGGGGGAAAGTCTTTCCTCTAAGAGGAGAATAAGATAGGGCGTATTTCCTTTAATTTTGAGATTATATGTTATAAAATTCTTCTTGATTTGCTCTATCTTTCTCCATGATTCTAGAGAGATACTGCATCCCAAAACTCTTCATCCATAAATAATAAAAAGAGTAACAAGAGTCTCAAAGAGAATTTTTTTCTTATCCCATATGTTGACTCGTAAACTAGCCACCATCTTGCAAACAATTGGAAGGAATACTTTAAATGTTCTTAATATCTATGATATATTAAATATCTAACTATAGGTGCCCCCCCCAGGGAGAAAGAAAGGTCA
The DNA here is from genome assembly GCA_032191745.1 of Picea mariana. NCBI lineage: Eukaryota > Viridiplantae > Streptophyta > Pinopsida > Pinales > Pinaceae > Picea > Picea mariana. Next base: position 4,668 of record JASDQU011029326.1, read on the forward strand.
TTTATTTTCAAATGTTCCCCAGGATTGAATATCATCAACTTACTAATGTGGTTTCATTTGCTTATACAATGATTATATTTCTCTTTGCAACATAAGTATTGATTTTGCTGTCAATTTGGTTGCACAGAAAAGAGAAGGTTATGTTCGTAAAAAAATGTAAAAATCCTATGTCGTACACACATTCTGTTCATAAATGATATTGATACTTATACATGAAATTTATGAGACTTTATTTTTATAATTGTTGAACACCAACAAGCATTGATTACAAGGCTGAGTTTTAAAATATGACACAATCTAGAAAATTGGCAAGTCTAATATGATTTACCATATTAAAAGATTTGGTTACAACATCATATGTCATATTATTACATTCATGTTATAATATTATATATGTGAAAGTGATGGTTCTTACAAGGAAAGTGTAACACACCTGACCCCTAAATGCCCTTTCTAGGGATGGGGCATCAAAATTTTGCTCACTCTAATCATCTCAAATTATCTCTCCGAGGTCTTCATCCTCTTCTACTTGCCTGTAGCTTTCTAACGATTGTTACCAGCTCTAATCCAACCTATGGTTTGAAATATGTCGCCTCCCAAAATTGTCCGAGCATTATCATTTGGGGATCACATGGCAGTCGACGTTCGGTGTTGAACGTCCCTTTTTATTATTGCACGCATACTCCCCGAAGTCCTGAAATATTTCCACATGGCTTAGACCACCTGGCGTTGGACGTTGGATGTTCAACGTTGAACGTTCGACGTTGAACGTTCAACGTTGAACGTCCCTTTTTATTACTGCACGCATGGTCCCTGAAGTCCCAAAATCTCTCCACGTGGCTTCGACCACCTGGACCAAACATGTAAGTGCCAGGGATGACACGCGACATGGGTCAAGGGCGAAATGTGTCCCCATCAGGGGTGACACATATCATTCTCTAATATGCATAATAGGTCTGCAAAACGCCCATATCTCGGTGACATGTGGCACCTTAGTTGTGGGTGCACGTCACCTTGGATGATGTCTGTGAGCCACGTCGACCCTAGACAATCAGTCTTCTAAACTCTTTCAGATCTCACAGCCGAGATATATCCCCGTAGATCCATAGATCCACGGCTCTTGTTTCTTCGCAACTCCGGGCTTTAGAGCTTATCAACTCACCACATCTCAAGTCCCCCAGAGTGTTAAGTCTCTGAACTGTAAGATCTGGTGCCATGCGTCCTCTACCTATCAACGGTTGAGGTTTACTTCGCCATTCGCGACTTCAGGAGTCTTCACACTTTGAAGACTCTTGGCCAAGTTCCTTCGGAGCACCAAGTATATTTTCTATCGGATCTTCCTCCATGTATCCTCTCATCAAATGGTTTTGGTTCAATGAACGACATTTGATAGGGGACAAGAGGGGGCCACGTGTTGCTCCACGACCTGTCCTGGTTGGTTGGGCAGTTAAGAGAGGTTCTTAACATATTACTTAGATGTATAGTTGATAAGGATCATGAAGGATCCAAGGATCGATGGTCCAGGTCACTTCATAAATTCAGCCTTTGGGAGTTTTGGAGGCACAACACCTTTGTTCTCCCGGAGCGGTGAACGTCGGACTGACCTCGGCGTAGATATAATGGTCAGGGAAATTCTTGAGTGTCCTTAGATATACGGCCCACGTCGCTTCGTGACTGGTAAGTGGATCAGAGTTTAAAGGTGGAGGGGGGGGAGGAGTCCCATGGTAACGGGTAAATGACCACCAAATTTCGGTCCACCATCAAGCCACCGAATCGACAGGTCATCTTTGACGCAGTTTGGTCTTTGCAATACTTATTTCTTGGGGGCTTGATCTAGATTTAGGAGCATAACGAATTGATTAACATAATGAATATAATGAACACATATATAGGAAGAATAACACAAATATATAGTGAACAATATATTCTATTAAATAATGAAAAAGGATGAAACTGTAAAACTACAGAACTGAAACTTGCTTGAATGGTGGTAGCTATCTCTGAGAAGAGATGTGGCTGCTACATGCATCTGTCTGAGAAAAATGGATTACAATGAGGCTCTAGAGGCCCCTTTCATAGTACTCATGAATGCCAAAACCCTAGACATCCAAAAACCTAATCCTAGAAGGTGAAACGCCAAAAGTCATGTGGGCTCTATGGGTAAGTTGGTGTAATTTGGTACCTCAACTTCCTAGGGTCATAAATTTTTCATACGACCTTCGTTTTAGGCGTGTGATAGTCCGTTGGAAAGGTATTTCAGAGAACTACACATTCCTTCACTAGAATTTGACTCCATCTACAATCTAATTGTAAAGGGTAAAAAAAAAATGTTTAGGGCCCTAAAAAAACCCTTGAATTACATCAAGATGTGATGACATGAAAACATACAAAATAAGCTAGTTGGATTAGGCGAGAGGCCACTCGCATACACTTGGAGAATGTGTGGGGCTTCATACATCTCTAGAAGTGTAGAAATCACAATTATAAAGTAGTACAAAAGGACGTGCTAAACAAAAACGGGCACGAGGATCCAATTGGAATAGGTGGGTGGCCACCAATATCCACCTGGATCAATCCTCTCTCCTTAGGAAGCAATGGTGTCCATTGCGTTGACTTCCACCATCAGGTGAGGAAACTTCTTCTAGATTTGGCCCTGGGTGAGCCACTTTCCTTGGTGTAGGATTTTCCCTGCCTTGACAACCCGATAAACATGGATTCGCTACTGGCGAGTGCCCTTGACCTGTGTGTCCACTATCTAATTGGTGGATTCTTGTTCCATGCAGTCAGGGTTGAGCTCTATGGGTGTCAGTTGTTTGACGATCTCAGAGGTGTCCAATAGTGGTGGAAAATATGGCCGAAGGAGGTCAACATTGAATACTAGATGCAAACCAAGGAATGGTGGAGTGTTGAGCTCAAAATCATTGTTACCCACAACCTTGGTAATCATAGTGTAAGGCCCATAACGAAGTGGGCAAAGTTTTCGATGGGGCCTGGTGAGATGCTCTTTCTGCAAATGTAACCAAACTTTGTCGTCGACCTGAAACTGGTGTGGTACCCTGTGTTGATCATGGCGCTGCTTGTACTTAGCATTGGATTTATCCAAAATCTCATGGACTTGTTGGAGGATGTGCTGAATCTGCTCAATGAATCTGGTGGCTTTGTCGATCATAGACAGATGAGGGGAGGAGTCTGTCTGTGTGGTGGCAAGAGGAAGTGGAACATCAATGGGTCCCAAGGGTTAGAATCCTATACCCATCTGAAATGGGCTATGGCCGGTGGAACTATAGAGAGCCCCGTTGTAACTGTGTTGGACATATGGGAGACTCTCGTCCCATGTATGGGGATGCTTAGAATTGTACATGTGCAGGATGTGCACAACCATTCAATTGAAGACCTCGATTTGGCCATCATTTTGGGGGTAGAAAGCAGTGGATTTTGTGAGCTTGGTGTCCAACAGAGCCCAGAGAATCGACCAAAAGGTGCTGAGGAACCTACTGTCTCGGTCGGAGATGATGGTTTGTGGTATCCCAAAGTGGAACCAAACTCATTCGAAGAAGAGCTTGGCAATATCTGTGTTGGCACCAGGCCGAAGTGGAAAGGAGGATGATTGTGGGAAATAAAGCGTGCAGAAACGAAAGTAACAACTGGAAGGTAAACAACATGCACGCATGCAATAAAGCATGCACAAGGACAACAACAGCTGGAGGAAGACCAACACATGTGCATGGGAGGAAGACCTAACGTTGACAGGGTTAGGTTTTTGGTAATACATTGTAAATGACTGAAGAGATCGATATATATATAAATAGAGATACACAGGTATCATAGAGAGGTTGATTTGCTTTTGTATTAGTTCAATTTTTGTAATGATTTATCATAGCTAGATACAAGTTGATGCGTATGTAATATGGTTATGGACCAATTTTTTAAGCTGTTGAGCTAGAACAAAGGAGAGGAGGAAGATATGAGGATTAGAACCCAGTTTGTGGATCATGGTGCGATCTAGTTCGCCTCATATAGATCTTACCCATCATAGGGAATTGTAAGAACATGACGCTGGAGATGCAGAACTATCATAATAAAAGAGCCAAGAGACAAATCTTTGTGGATGTATCCCAGGAGGGGGTGAACCACAGTAATATCTATGTAATGTGATGAGTGCATGTATCTCTTTTCTTTCTTTCAACAGTTCATTATTATTCTTAATAAATGAGTTAATATATTGTTATGGAATATGATTATGTTGTTCGGGAATTAAACTGTGAAATGGAAACGTGCACTCGTGGGGAATAAGTAGATTACATTCAAAAATCGTAGTGCATGGCTTTGGTTAATAAACCCCTATCTCATACTCAATCCTAGGCTATAAACACCTGAGTCTTACAACCACCCATTTAAAGCTATCTCGGGTGAGAATGCGCAACACATTCTGTGTACTGTGTTGCCTTCTAGTTTACCAGGAGGGCTGATAGTTTTAGAGGCTTTGTTGGAAACTCGAAAGACATGAACCCTGGGTCAATAACTCAGACAATAAAAGAGAGTGGTTAAAAACCAACGAATGGTTCCATTGCCGTGTTAAAGGAACAAGAGAGGACTAAGTAGATGAGATAGATTGCACGAGAAAAGAATGAGCGAAACAAGAAGACCAATGAGCCATTATAAGGGAATGTTGAGACCGTGGAACCCCACTAAAGTAGAAATCGAAGGTTGGTTGAGAACCAAAGAGCTAGAGTTTTCCTAGAAAGATAATAGAAACCCTAGACTCACACCTCACAAATATCTTGATAAATACGTATTTACTGAGTTACATGAAGTATTTTTCTGTGATTTTCCGCATCTACTACAGGAGTGGATACTAAGGTTGAAGAATAACCATGCGATGAACCAAGTTCAACAACTAGAGTGGACCCCAGTATAGATTGAGAAGTTACAGTAAGTGAACAAAAAATTCACCCACACAATAGACTTTTGGCTTGACAGTATTATGGCAGGCTTCATCACCAAATTTACAGTCGACACAATGAAGTCATACAGCGCAGCAGAGAAAGAATTTCTACGTGGACCTCGAGGAAGGTACATTCAATCCCTGTATACTTATATTAAGATACTGCTATATAACAAAGGCGTAATGACAATGGAATCAAACAACTAAACTTCCCTGCATGCATGGGGGAAGGGGGGAAGCACTGACAAAGAGAGGATAAATGGAAGGAGGTCAGGATAAAGGCAAGAAGGAGGAGGAACCCTTGGAACCGATCATGATGGATGATGACCAAATCAAGTGGATCTTGTCGTCTTTAGGAATGACACGTAGTGGAGTACGCTACCAATATAAGGTGAATACCAAGAAGAGATCCGTAGCCGCGAGGGAAGGCTTGGCAAGTAATGAGAAAGAGGTAGAGGATCTCCAGGTTGTGGAGCAGATTGAGGAAATCCTGCGCACAACATACAAGAGGAAGATGAGAGGCCCAAGAACGGGAGGAGAAGGAAACAATCCTATCCATATTAATGTCAGTGTCGAACCCATGAACCCATATGCAACTAATACATCAAAGAGAACACCATCGTTTAGAGAATCGAAGTTCGGAGGAATTCTGACAGCAAGAAGTACATCTATACTAGGAGCAACAATTGGAGGAGCCAATTCAAACAACACTAGTCAAGTATCTACACCACGTGAAGGAGGTAGTAGTTCAATATTCAGAATGGCAGGACACGATCCCACTATCATATTACAAGAATTTCGAGGAGAAGCAATGTAAGACCTTGAGAAGCATTTGTTCATTTGTGCAAAGCTCTGGGAGGAAAAATAGATCACTGATGAAGATACCAAACTCATGCAACTAGCGATTATGCTAAGAGACTGCACACTAGACTGGTACATGAGTCTAGACACAAATAATGCCCCTAGAATGACAAGGAAACTGGACGAAATTAAGAAATTATTGATAAACGAGTTCCAGAAGCCGAGCTCAGAGGATCAGTACATGAACAAGATGATTGAAATAAGACAGAAACCAGGAGAATCGGTATGGGAGATCGATAAGAGGTTCAAGCGACTAAAAGGAAAACTAAAATACCTTATGACCGAGATGCAACATCGGCACCTGTTTGTCAACTCACTACTCCCACACTTAAAATATCTTACGACAATAGAAATTTCAAATGTAGGCAGAGGCTCTGTAGGCAGCCTTACAACTGGAAGAGAACCAGTACTAGCAGATGGACCCAACTATTGAGGAATTGAAGGAGGATTTGAAGAATCTAATATTTTAGATGAACCAGAATAAGAACAAGGACAAACGAGAAGTTGTTTGGTGCATCGCATGCAAGATGGAAGGACACCACAAGAACTAATTCCCAACATTTGCGCAGTATATGGAAACATGTATGCCAAATCCGCTGCCACAGGGAGGGTTATGGTGCGAAATATGCAAGAAACTAGGTCACGAACCTTATCACTGCACAATGATGTAGAAATACCAGATAGTTCTGAAGAATTCATATTGCACCTTTTGTAAGTCAGTAGGCCACGATGACAAATATTGTAGAACTATGGAGCTGATGTAGGAAAGAACATCAGATGCATACAAGGTACATGCCGAAATGATGACTGGGAAAGAAGCACCACAGTTCAATCAAACCCCAACTCCATACAACACTACGCAACAACCATACAATAACGTGAAACCATAGTACAACCCGACACAACCCTATTACAATACCGCATAGTATAATCAGGCACCATAGTATAACGCGTCGAGAGGTGACCGAGCAGGCTACCAAGGAGGAGGACGAGCCATAGGAGGTTTCAGACATGGTAGAGGATGAGTCACATGTCACAATTGTCAGCAACCAGGACATTATGCATGAGAATGTCCACTCCCACCCGTAACTTGTATGTATTGTTGCATGTCAGACCACAACACAGATGAATGTCCAACACTACTAGTAATGATTTAGGAAAAGAGGAACCCAAACAATCGGAATGTCCAGTGGATTTCAGCTGAAGCCAAGGATGATGAAAGAAACATCAATATAGTCACTCGTGGAGGAACAAAAACAAGAAGTGACACAGTTCAACAAGAACTAGCATAGAACCAATGGATAAAGAAGAACACTGAACCACAAAAGCAGTTCAACGCGTCGAAAGAAAAGGAGACTTTTAAGGAAGCCAGACAAGAATTTCAGAAGGAGGACACATCGTCGAATTTAATTGCGCAACCATTCAAGGCAGCTACGGAATATGAGATGCCGCCATCATTGGACCATACCAATGGAATGCAACCCAAAAGACAAGTATGTACAATCAAAGGCTTCTTGCAATCATGCGTACAAGTATTAAGTGATCCTTCATCTGTGAAAATATTGCAAAACATACTAGAGAAATGTAGCAGCGAGACGAAAGAGAAGCTAGAACCAAAAACTGTCAATCACCTACACACCAGAAGAAGAAAAAGTAGGGAATTTAGACTAAATGCTAACATTGGAGATTTCAACATGGGAGACATTATACTAGACCTAGGATCTGAAGTGAATGTGCTACCCAAGAAGATCTGGCAATGCATGGGAGAGCCAACACTAGGATACTCCAATGTACAATTAAAACTAGCAAACAAGCATAGAGTCCTACCAATAGGTAGACTGAAAGGAGTAACAGTAGATCTTGACGGAGTGCACACTAAAGCATACTTTGAAGTCATTGAAATAGTGGACGACACAACACCTTACCCGACACTGCTTGGTCTGGATTGGGCATTTGACAACCAGACCATAATCAATTTGAAAACTAGGAAAATGACATTTGAATCTAGATAGTACAGGGTCATAGCACCAATGGATCCATCAGAAGGGGAGAGGTTTGTAGAACCCACTTGCCTAGACTTAGAGGAGATCGACCAACTATACATAACAACTACGCATGATGAGGATTACGTAAACCCAACTGCAAATAGAGTACTCAATTGGCGGATCATTACTTCATGCGCAACAAACTCAGACATCAGGTTAGAAAACTGGCAGCAGAGACTACATGAAGTATCCACGCGAAGATGTGCAAGAACAAACCACGCAGCAAGATGGGTAGGCACAAAAATAAGAGGACCACCCAGTTTCCATGGGCTAAATGATTTGGAAACATTCTTGACACAATATGAAGACGAAGTATTAGAGAACCAATGACTGTCATCACTTGACTTAGCACTCGAGGCCACACCCGCAAGATGGTGGGGCACACATAAAGAGACCATCATAGACTGGTATCAATGTAAACACTTACTGCGCATAAGGTTTGACGCAAAACAAGAATACAACAAACAACAATAATATGAAGGACAAGAGGCCCCAACGGAACACTTGGCGAAGTGAAAAATGCTGTGGAAAATGACGCCACTAGAGGAATGGCCTCATCACTTCATACATACTTTAGAGGGCATACCAACAAACTGGTACATAGACCAAGAATTGTGCAAAGGAACTACAACATGGAGGACGTTGCAATAAAACTTTACAATAACTTTCTCATTTGAGCATGAGAACTCTAACATAGACACAACTCTCAAATGAATCAGAGGAGTAATATTCATCAAAGAACTGGAAATAGAATTTATCACAAAAGAGAAACAATGGAATAAACAAACAGTCAAGGAACTACTGTCATGTTATCATGTACAGGAGCAAGCACTAGATGAAGATGACCCACACGATATTCAGGTTGAAGAAGTAGAAGGTGAAAGTGATGTGGAAGGACCACCCATAGAATCAGAAGTCATTGCCGTGCCAATCAAGGTAAAGAAAGTTAGCATCGAGATAACTGAGCAGCCCAAAATGGCCAACATTGGAGACTACTGGGATGAGAAAACAGTAGAAATCATCACAGAATTTTTGCACGAATATAGCGACCTTTTTCCCACAACATTTACAGAGATGAAAGGTATAGCAGGAGAACTGGGAGAAATGAAGATACCACTCAGACCTGAAGTGAGACCTATAAGACATCGACCCTATAGACTGAACCCCATATATAAACAAAAAGTTAAATATGAGATTGATAGGATGATCGAAGCTGGAATCATTGAACCAGTTGAGGAATCAGAATGGATAATCCTGATGTTAGTACAGGACAATAAACAAGGAAGAGGGATTAGGTTATGTGTCGACTTGAGGAAGTTGAACGATGCATGACTACACGACCGATTCCCTACACCGTTCACAAATGAAGTGTTAGAGAATGTGGGGGGACATGAAGCTTACTCATTCACTGATGGATTCTGAGGCTACCATCATATTAAGATAACATAGGAGGAAAGACATAAGACCACGTTTGTGATGGAATTGGGATCTTATCAGTACACAGTCATGCCGTTCAGACTAAGAATGTACCCACAATATTCTCCAGAGTAGTCATCGCAACATTTAAGGAATTTATCCATAAGTTCCTCGAAGTATACCTGGATGATTGGACAGTCTACAATTTATTGAAAAACCATATGGAAGTTTTACGACTAATGTTAGAGCAATGCAGACAGTGCTAGATATCACTGAATATCAAGAAATTCATATTTGAAACACTGTTTGGGATACTATTGGGCCACATAGTATGCAAACAAGGTTTGTTAGTGAATCCGCCCAAGATCCCCATCATTGTTAACTTACTAGCACCAGAAACAATCTGACAACTAAGAGCAACTTTAGGGCACACCAGATACTACAGGAAATTCATCAAAGGATATGTGCAGATCACAACACCAATGGAAAAAATCTAAAGGAAGGATACCAAATACCAATGGAACAACGAATGTCAACATGGTTTGGCTACTTTGAAGGAAAAGATGGTTACTGCACCGATATTAGTATTTATAGACTGGGAAAGGACATTCCATGTGCATGTAGATGCATCAACGATAGCACTTGGAGCTATCTTAGCGCAGCCATGAGTGGGAGACTTGGATCATCCAATAATGTTCGTGAGAAGAAAGCTATCCAACTTGGAACAAAATTATAACATGACAGAAAGAGAAGGCCTAGCTATGGTCTATGCACTACAAAAGTTTAGACATTACCTATTGGGGAAACAGTTTAAGATGTTTATAGATCACTCAGCCCTGAAATACCTAGTCAACAAGCCAATGTTGGGGGAGAATCTGTGGTTGGTTATTACTATTCGAAGAATTTGACTTTGAAGTAATAGTTAAGCTAGGAAAATTGAGTGCAGGACCTGACCACCTGTCAAGGGTCACAAATGGAGAAGAACCTACGAATCTAGAAGACACCTTTCTGGATGCACAATTATTCTCAGTACAGATTGATGATGACTACTTCACAGAGATCATCCAGTACTTAAGCATAGGTACTGCGCCGCAAGAATATACCACCGCGCAGAAGAAGAACCTGGTATTCCACGCAGCTGACTATCAACTGATCGCAGGACATCTATACAAGATGGGCACAGATAGCATTTTACGAAGGTACGTGCTAGAGCATGAATGATAAAGAATTTTAGCAGAATCCCATGAGGGAATCACAGGGGGGAATTATGTAGGAAAAGCTACCGCACAAAGGGTACTACGTGCATGACTATGGTGGCCAACGATTCACAGGGACTTGAAATAGTATTGTCAGGGATGAGATGTCTGTCAAAGGGTAGGTAAACCCAACAGAAGGGATGAGATGCCACTACGACCACAAGTAACATTACATGCATTTGATAAATGGGAAATAGACTTTGTGGGACCCATTAACACCCCAGCCAAAAGGACAGGGGCAAGATACATCATCACCATGACGAAATACCTAACAAGATGGGCTGAAGCCACACCAGTAAAAGACTGCAGTGCAGAGACAACTGCACACTTCTTGTTTGAACAAGTAATCACCAGATTTGGGTGCCCAAGAGTTTTGATGAGCAACCAAGGCACTCATTTTATAAACAACACCATTTGTGCGATGCTTGAAGAGTTTGAAGTTCATCACCAGAAGAACACACCATATCACCCACAAACAAATGGCACAGTAGAAGCCTTCAACAAAGTTCTCAAGAACGCACTAACAAAGATCTGTAACATCAACATAGATGACTGGGACCTCAAACTACCAACAATATTATGGGCATATAGGACTACATGCAAAAAATTGATAGGGCACACACCATTCAAACTAGTCTATGGCCAAGAAGCAGTAGTGCCATTGGAATTTTTAGTACCCAGCTTATGCGTAGCAACTATCACACAGATGAAAAAATGAGGCATAGTACAAGAAAGACTAAATCAGTTATTGTCAATGGAGGAATACCGAATACTTGCAGGATTCCATCAACAAGTGAAGAAATCCAGAGACAAAGCTTGGCATGATTGACACATCCAGAAGAAGACATTCAAGGAAGGAGATCTAGTATTTCTCTATGACAACAAATCATTTCAGCACTCGGGGAAGCTTAGAATGCATTGGCTAGGGCCATATGAGGTAAAATATTTCACAGACGGAGGAGATGTACAATTAGGAGATTTAGCAGGAGAAAACCTTAGAGGAATGATCAATGGGAGCCGACTGAAGCTGTACAAGGACAATCGACCACCCACCGCGCAATGAAAAAAGAAAAAAGAAAAGAAAAGGGAAACCAGACTAAAAAGCACGCAACATGCCAGAAAGAGAAAGGCTACATGACGTTTGAAATATAAATTCAACAAAGGCAAGGACAACGATTACATACGAAAGAAAAACGAGTGGGAAATGGAAAGTCGACAAAAGAAATATGACAGGACAACACTAAACGAAATTAAAGCACGACAAGGACTGAGGGAATATCACATTAAACACACTATTTGGCGACGACAAAGCAAGCATAATAGCAAGTACAAAACTGCCACAGATGCATTGACCCCACAGTTATGGTGCATTAATCACATCATGGAGGAAGCGTCTTCGACAAGATTCATGACAAGCCCATACAGCACGCGAGCACGAGAGAAACTGGTCTATTCACAAAAGGAGAAGAGAGAGAGAGAAATAACAACCATAATGAACAGAGCGAGACCACATAGCTCACCAAAGTCATTCAAACTCAGCAAACTTTTGACAGTCACCATTATGGCACCACCGAAGCCAACAAAACTAGGCTAGAAAACCAGACCAACTAGGGTTCAAAATAGGTCATGAGGATAGTTGGAGGAAAAAGAGAAGCAACAGTCGAAGATCATCGATATCGATGAGATCCCATCCCCAGAGGTGATACCAGTAAACCCTACACTGATATTGGAAGAGATTCAACAACCACAAGCAGGGACCATGAAAGAGGATATGCCAACAACAACGTAGGAGCCTCAGAATGAGGAAGCGTAAACCCAACGGGAAGTGCAACTGGAAAGCACTCAATCAACCATGGAAGTTAACATAATGACACAAAATCTGGGAGCAACAGTACAACCAGACGAGTCGCAAGCACCCAACCTAGGTCAACCAATAGAGGAGACTATTGGAACTACTTCGGCTTGGCCAGAATGACTAATGGGGGAACAATCAGAGGTTTCCAGAACTTCTAACCAGCCACCACAGTAGGAAGACATAGTTCAGATGCTGAGCTCACCTCGCAAGAAACTTGCAGCAGAATATGTGCTACCACACATACCAGATGGAGTACAGGTAGAACTGCAACTACTGGGTCAGGTTAGGAAGCTCAAGTATTCCGACCATGATGTATCAGACGAAACCAAGTTCCTGGAACTTGTACAGAGGGTCTTCATGTATACCATAACTGTAAACCAACTTGGATAAATGATTAGCCAGCCACACCAGTGGGCAGTTGGGATGGATAGAATATGAATCTTAGGTTTGCTGAAGCTACCACATTTTGGCAGAGGCTAGTACGCGACAACATGCGTCAAGCAACTGTTAGCAGTCTTGCATGGAGGGGATATATGGATGGATAAATGCAGATAACATGACTACCCATTCGAGGTATGGATCCTGCATTGATTCTGGACGAAAAATCCAAGGATAAATCATTGACAGAAGAGATGAATAAGAAATATGACATCGCCAGAGGAATGAGGGGCATCATAATCAAATGAATCAACAACACAGCTACACAACTGGGCACAAAGATCTTATCTTGCAAATTTCTCAGAAAATGCCACAAAGAGGAAGTACCAACAACAATCATTGCAGTTGTAGCTCAGTGCGTAGAAGGCACCTTTATGAGTTGGGCACCATATCTATTGAATTTTTCCAGGTGGACTGCAAGGATGTGTAGGACCTAGGCAAAAAATTCCATTACTCATGGCTGATGACCCTAATAGCCTTCATGGGATGGTGGGAACCAGAGTATGTAATTTTTTGCACTAGACTGCAACCAACAGGAGTGAGATACCTATTACTGAGATCTGGGCCATAGACCAGGCATAAGAGGGAGAATGGAATCATATTCGAAGCATACCTATGGGTCATACATGAAGCCATCAATTGATCATGGAGAATAACACTAGAGGCTGTCGCGCGATATGCGGACATCGCCAATTTCTGGGCCACAAGACAGACAATGTGGATACAACCAAGGCAAGATCCAGATAAATGGTGGCTACTGATGTGCTACTGCATCACCAAAGGTGATATATACATGGTCATCAGTGAATGGCCTGATGAATGGAGGATCATAGCCATTACCCAGGAAGTATCGGAAATAATAGCAGAAGGAGAGGCAACACAGGCAGTAACACAGCTTCCGGAAGTCCCAGTGCCTAAGAAACCAAGGACGGGCCATAACAAGATGACTCAGGTAGATGAAGGGTCAAAGAAGATAGGGACCTAGAAGGGGCAGAAAGAAAATACACAGCCGACCAATGGACAGTCGAAACAAGCTAAGGGAGCAAGGGAGATCGCCCCAAACCCCATCACATAGGAACTAGGGGGAAATAAGAGACTAGCTGCACAGGAAGGAGGTGCGTGCAAGAAATAAAAGGCACAATGAGCATCGTTAGACTATATGATCACGAAGGACGACGGGGAAATGGTCGCCATAATGGTCCAAGATAGCTTAGCGGAATATTTCGATCATGCAACACATCATAGGGATAAAATGCAAAAAGAGATGGCAGAAATAGGATAGTTCCTCAAGAAATTCGGGGAAGCACAGACAACAAGTAGCAACATAGGCATAGAGCCACCGAAAATACAGGCCAAAGAAAGAGTGGAGGTGGAAGAATGAGACCCAGTCCACCCCATACCACATGCAAATGCAATGATTTACATCAAACCTAACATGCTGCGCATGGATGAAATCATGGGGCAGACACCCCTGAAAGACTTGGACCACATCCAATTAGTATTGACACCGATGCCATCAAGGGTACTACACAAATTGAAAGTTAGCGTCGACCACGAGGTATAGTCTTGTGCACATAAAAAATTAGTCGAGCTACAATAAGCAACAAAGAAGCGCGAGGCGCTGGAAAAATTTTGTGAGCAGGCCAAGCTCGAAACTCAGGAGGAAAAAGAATGTAGAAATGAGCTCAAATGAAGAGGGAGGATTTTTTGAGACTCCCAAGCACTGTGCAAAAAAATGAACTCTCGGTAGTAGGAAATATTGACCAGATTGCACAGGCAATTGCTCAATATCAGAAGGAGATCGAGAATCTCTGCGAATAGCTCACACAAACCACTCCACCAGCAGTGAAGGAGCAAAGGAAGCAGGAAGAAACAACGCAGCTGTAGGATATGGAACAATAGGTTAACACAACAGTTGAATTTCTCGATAAAGCAACACAACTTTGGACAAGGTTGGAGGAGGATCCATAGGTCCAACGCTGGGACAAGGAAGAGGAAAGGATTAATGAAATAGTCCAAGAATTCAAATAGAGATAGAAGACCATACCAATCCTAGAACGAGTCAAAGGAACGCAGGAGATAAAGAAGATGCAGGCAAAACTTATCACCGTGCAAACACAGAAATAGGAGCGTCAGGCTCAAATAGAGCCACTACAGGAACAGGTAGCAAAGATACTCGCACAAGAAGAAGGAGATAAAACACAGATAGCATAGACCCAGACCAAATGTGTAGGATTGTTGAGCGATGAAGTGGCAGTTCAAATAGTAGACACCATCAAGGAGAAGACCGCGCAGGCACTGACAAAAGCAGCAAAGCTCAAGGAAAAGTTCCATACGATCACCAAGGAGATCGAAGAACCTCAGAAGGATTAGGTGACTTAGGACGAGTCACATGTTAGTGTTGGGGGCCTGTTGGTACCTAGCCGAAGTGGAAAGAAGGATGATTGTGGGAAATAAAGTGTGCAGAAACGAAAGTAACAGCTGGAAGGTAAACAACACGCACGCATGCAAGAAAGCGTGCACAAGGAAAATGACAGCTGCAGGAAGAACAAAATGCATGCATGGGAGGAATACCTAACATTGGTAGGGTTAGGGTTTTGGTAATACATTGTAAATGACTGAAGAGCCCGATATATATAAATAGAGATACACATGTATCATAGAGAGGTTGATTCTCTTTTGTATTAGTTTAGTTTTTGTAATGATCTATCGTAGCTAGATATAAGTTGATGTGTATGTAATATGGTTATGGACCAATTTTGTAGGTTGTTGAACTAGAACAGAGGAGAGGAGGAAGATATGAGGATTAGATCGCAAGCTGTGGAGCCTAGTGCAATCTAGTTCGCCTCATACAGATCTTACCCATCAGAGGGAATTGTAAGTGCGTGGCACTGAAGATGCAGAACTACCATAATAAAAGAGCCAAGAGCCAAATCTTTGTGGACGTATCCCAAGAGGGGGTGAACCATGGTAATATCTTTGTAATGTGATGAATGCATGTATCTCTTTGCTTTCTTTCAACAGTTCATTGTTATGCTTAATAAATAAGTTAATATTTTGTTATGGAATACGATTATGTTGTTTGGGAATTAAACTGTGAAATGGAAACATGCATCCATGAGGAATAAGTAGATTACATTCACAAATTGTAGTGCATGGCTTTGGTTAATAAACCCCTATATCATACTCAATCCTAGGTTGTAAACACCCGAGTCTTACAACCACCCATTTAAAGCTATCTCGGGTGAGACTGCGCAGTACATTCTGTGTATTGTGTTTCCTTCTGGTTTACTAGGAGGGACGATAGTTTTAGAGGCTTTGTTGGAAACCCAAAAGACATGAACCCTTGGTCAATAATTCAGATAGTAGAAGAGAGCAGTTAAAAGCCAACAATCTGCCACTGTGACATTCTTCTTACAGGATGTGAGGATGGCCATGTTCAAAAACTGATCAACGACCACAAACACACAGTCATTTCCGTTCTTGGTGGGTGATAAACCAAACATGTAATCCATTGAGATGGATTTCCACGACTTCTTGAGAATATGAAGAGGGGTGTATAAGCCTTGCTTCTTGATGGCTGGCTTGGAAATGGCGCAGGCAATGCATGATCTAATATACTAGCTGACGCCCTGTTGACATTTTGGCCAATAAAAATGTTTCTGAAGAACAACCACGATTTTCTCTACGCCAAAATGTCCTTCCACCCGACTGTAGTGGGATTCCCAAATAATCTTTTCATCCTCAGTTGTAGGAACACAGAGATGGCCCAGGTGGCATAAGAGTTCATCCTGAATGTGAAAATTAGTGACAGTGGCGCCTGCACCCAAGAGATGATATGTGGTGGTGAAGTTTGGATCTTGTTGATAAAGTTGGGGCCACTCAGATGTTTCATGTCCACAAGAATGGAGCACAGTGGTGAGTGAAGAAACATGAGGCTGACTGAGGCATACAACGACAGGATTGGATACCTTTCATCTACTTGATGTTGAGATGGAACTGCTGCAGGTAGTTGGACCACTTCTGATGGTGGTCATTCTGTAATTTCCCCTGTGTTTGTATGAACTGCAGAGGCTTGCGATCAGTGTGTATGATCATCTCTTTCCCCAGAATGTAATGTTTCCATTGATGACAGGCTTGGAAAATGGAATACATTTCCTTGTCATAGGTGGGGTATTTCTGGATAGTATCAGAGAGTGTTTCACTATGGTATGCCATAGGATGCTTGTGCTGAGTGAGAACTGCACCCAGAGCATAGTTAGATGCATCGATCTCAATCTCGAATGGTTGTTGCATATCGAGCAAGGAGAGTACTGGAGATGAGCACACACGATGTTTCAGATCATTGAATGCTCTTTTCTACTCCTTCCCCCACATGAATTTGTCCCTACCACCACCCTTGGTCACCTGGTTGAGGGCCCATGCAATATGGGAGAATCCCAACACGAATCGTCGGTAGAAATTGGCTAGTCTCGAGAAGCTCCGAAGCTTGGTCAGTGTGGTCGAGGTTGGCCAATCACGGATGACTTGGATCTTATTTGGATCAACATGTACCTCATGCTCATCAACAATGTATCCGAAGTATTGGACCCTGTTAATGTCAACACAACATTTTTCCAAGTTGGCATAAAGCTTGTGCTACCGTAGAGTGCTCAAAACCTACTGAATATGCCGCATGTGCTCTGCCTACATTCTTCTGAAGATGTGGATATCATCCAAATATACTAGCACAAAGGAGTTGGTGAAGGGTATCAATAAATCATCCATCAATCTCATGAAAGTGGCTGGTGCATTTGTTAAGCCAAAGGACATGACTAGCCATTCATAGAGACCTTCTTTATACTTGAAGGATGCCTTTGAGACATCATTTGGTTCGATGGGAACCTGATGGTAGCCATACTTTAGGTAAATTTTGCTGAAGAAATTCCCCCCCTTGAGTTGGTCAAGAAGGTCATCAATCTTGGGAATGGGGTAGCGGTTCTTGACTATTATTTTGTTTAAGGCTCCGTAATCAATTCAGAGTCACCAAGTCTCATCCTTCTTCTGCACTAGTACAATCAGGCTTACACAAGAGGAGGAGCTGTGTCTGATGTTCCCCTTTTGAAGAATCTCTTGGATCTAATGCATGATTTCGTCATTCTCCATCAACAAGCAATGATAGACTGGTCCATTAGGTAGAGGTGCACCCGAGGTCAAATCAATTGGATGCTTGACTTGGCAGTGTTTCGGTACCCTTGTAGGTGAGGCGAAGATGTCTCTATATTCTTCCATGATCTTGTCAACTTGTTTCTACTACAAAGAGCGACATTGTGTAGAGTCCACAGATGTGGTGACGACCTTCTACTTACTGTGAGCACAGATCGCAAAGAAGACGAAATTCCTGGTCTGTGAAATGACCTTACTACATTGCTTAGCAGAGATTAAAGAAATAAAAGTAGGTGGTGCCAACTATGGGATCCTGTACAATTGTCTACCCAAAGTAATAATAACACTACAGGGTATAGACTCATACACATCATGACGCTTCCACAAATATGGCTGTCCTAAAATAACATCACAAAATTCAAGGGGAGAAATATCACACAATACTTCATCTTTGAAAGGATTGATTCCATAGGGTAGACAACATTGATGGCTGACACGAAGATCTCTTCCTTGACGAAGCTAGCCGATGGTGTATGGATGCAAGTGTGGTGTTGTTGCCAGGTCCAACTGCTTGACGACCTATGCTGAAATCAGGTTATTTTGACTACCACTGTCAACAATGAAATTAATTAGAGCCCCGTTGACCCACATCTATGAGTGAAAGAGGCATTCCCCTTCCTCTCGTTCTTCTAGTTGGCTTGGCCGGATTTTGGTGGTAGTGACCATGGCACTAGGTTCAACATCGATAATCTACTTCCCTCCTTCAGGATTTGAATTAGAATCAAAATTGACCTCTGAGTCGGAAGCCTTCAACTCAACCACGAGGGTCTTCTTGGAGTGAAATTCATCAGTGTTGTGCCAAGGAGTTTTATGGTACTCACACCATTTTCCCGTGTCCTTCGTCTTCTCATTGCCCTTATTGTGTTGCGGCTTGGAAAAATTGTCTTGAGGGCGACCATCTCGACTTGGTCCCTTGATGTATGGGTTGGGGTTTCCTTTTCCCTGCTTCGGCTGTGAGGGTTTTGGAGATCCAAACTCTTGCCATTTCTGCTTAAATTTCATCTCGATCTTGACAACGTATCTATAAGTCGTACCCAATGAGGTGATGTCCAAGAACTCCATTTCTATTTGAATATATATATGCAAACAACCATGGTATTTGAGCATCAGATGACGCTTAGAATCTTTGATACCCAATTTGGTGCATAGGGTATGGAAAATATTGGTGAAGTCTAGTACTATCTGGTCCCTTTCTTGACGTAGGGTGGTCCATCTGGTGTACTCGTCCTCCTAGCTTCCAACATGGTAGTACTATTATTTAATGGCATCATGAAAGGAATCCCATGTAGGGTCCACCACAAAATTTGTAGATTCCTCCACGACCCTTTTCTCATAGTAAGTATCCCACCAGTCTTTAACATGGGGAATGGCCTTGAGGAGTGCAAAAGTGATATTTTACTTATCAGAAAAACTGTGGACCGAAAAATATCCTTCAAGCAGATTCAACCATTTATCTACAACATCCGCATCTATCAGTCCTTCAAATAATGGAATATAAAAATTTATTTGTACCTTGAAGGGGGTTGCATGGCCGCTTGATGAAGATGCTTCTCTCATGGGAAACCGTCAAAGGATCTGTGCGAAGTTGTCCAGCATTTCGTTCCTTTGTCGCGCGAGGGCTTCCTCGAGAAAAATTTTAATAGGATCTCCTGATCCATCATCTTTATTTTTGTCTCCCATGAGTTGTTTTTGGGCTCATCACAGCTGATTTGGTAATGGCTCGATTGGTTCAAGTACCAACTTCTTGTACCCAGAATTTGTCAGGGACATGCATGAAGAAAAATAAATGAATAGAAGATCACTTTGATACCAATTATCCAGATTTAGGAGAGAAATGAACTGATTAATAGATTGAATATAATAAACAAATAGACAGGAAGAATAACACAAATATCCAGTGAACAATAACTTCTATTAAATAATGAAATAGGCTGAAACTGTAAAATTGTAGAACCGAAACTTGCTCAAATGGTGGTAGCTATATCTGAGAAGAGATGTGGTTGCTACACACATCCATATAAGAATAATGGATTACAGTGAGGCTCTAGAGGCCCTTTTCATATTACTCATGAATTTCAAAACACTAGACATCCAAAACCTAACCCTAGAAGGTGAAATGCCAAAAGTCATGTGGGCCCTATGGGTAAGTTGGTGTAATTTGGTACCTCAAATTCCTAGGGTCGTAAATTTTGTGTATGAACTCCATTTTAGGCATGTGATATCCCGTTGGAAAGGCCTTTCAGATAACTACACAGTATTCCATTAGAATCTACCAATGTCGATAGTCTGATTATGGAAAGTAAAAAAACAAACAAACAATGTTTAGGGCCCCAAAACAACCTTGGAAGTACAACAAGATGTGCTAACATGAAAACATACAAAATAAGCGAGTTGGATTAGGCGAGAGGCCACCCGTATCCACCTGGAGAGTGTATGGGGTTTCAGACAACCCCATAAGTGTAGAACTCACAATTATAAAGAAGTACAAAAGGACGTGCTGAACAAAAACAAACACGAGGAGCCAGTTGGAATAGGTGGGTGGCAACCAATATCCACCTGGCTCAGGGATCCAGACTCTTGGATTCCCGAACACTTAGCTCCCTCCAAAATTAACCCATGATTCATAGGCCTTGGGCATATGGTCCCTCTAATGAGGCTCATGCGATAAGCTCAAATCTTAGCCGAGATTTGGTTAAGGCTGTGGGAATGAGCCTATGGTCTCCTAGGCTATTGGTTTGAAGGAAACATCCTCCACTCAGAGAAATTATGTTCTAATACAACAAAGGAACTTTTGAAGGGTCAACAGAGCTATAGCAGTCGAGTAGATTCTGCCCTGACTCTAGTACTGGGAAGTTAATCCATGGGAAGAATACCTTGAGGATTTCCCAACCAACCCAGAGGTCACACGGATCATCTTATAACCATTCGAAGGAAATAGTTTACAGAAGAACATTAAGAATTCTCCTTTATGAATCAAACACTACAATCTCAACCACAGACAAAGACATTCAAATCATACATTCCAATTTAAATGCACATGGAATAAGAAGTACTTATCTATTACAAGCTACAACCAACCAACTAAATGTGGATGTTCTCCTTTCCACCCAACCATAGCATCAAAGGAATTCACTCTTAGCACTTTGACCACCCCCATTTGAAGCCATGATATCACCAGGGAAATTTATGCCGTTTCTCAGATATCCTCTCTTTTTCATAGCAAACCTGCGAGGTTTATCAGATGCTTCCTTAGCATCAAACTCACAACCTTTCTCTTTTATTCTTCATATTCAGGTCGCACGTTCCCCTCTGTGCATGCGCTCTTGTTTGGTGTCTCTCCTACTCTCTGCATAGCCTCCTGCGCCTCCCTCAATATTCTGCGTGTGTATATCTTCCTTCATTCCTTTCCCATGATGGTTCTTAACCTATCGGGTTCCTTCTGTTAGAAGGAAACTCGGGTCAACCTAGGTCTATAGGATTCTATGGTACTTCAGGCTGACAACCTCCTGTCTCCTCAGCTAGAACATGCTTCCATTCATGGGGGTGATTATTCAAGCACCAGTCCTTTCTTCATTAATTGATTCCTCTCCTTGGAATCTAGAGGGGGTTTGTTATTCCCAACAAGTGGGAATTTGGGGTCATTTGACATAATGAACCCTATCTTATAGTTTTCCCATTCTTTCCTCTTGTGATATCATGGCCAATACTTCAAGGCTTCACCCCCACGGTTAGTCGTTGAAAATATAAACAAAATACATTCACATTGTTCACATGCCATAGCATGGTAATCCTAATTAATGATTAATTGCAATCTGGGGGAAACAAGGGTATTGCAATCCCCTCCCCCTTAAAAGGAATGCCATCCTCGTATTTCTTTCTCAGCAACACCTGCCATGCCTTTCTCATTCAGCTGCTTCAAAATTATTAACCCTCTTTCTTGGTCAGGTCCTTTTTAGAATCTTGGCCTTATTCACCTGTCTTCACTAGTTCTTGGACATCAAGCACATTAATCAAAATTTTCATGTGAAAACATATTTCTGTTGTATAAAATTCAAGAAAATTTCATAAATTAGCACAATACTCATCTGTGCAATTCATGGATTCATATCCACATGGCTGTCTTGTTTTATTGTCTCATTGTTTTTCTTGGACATACCCATTGTGTGCATGACCCCAATCAATAGTGTAGGAGAATTGTCTAGTCCCTTCTTCCTTGTGGTCAATCACCCTCCAAGCCTAGCCTCAGGCATCCCCTTCTCTACTGTACAGTTCCTCAGGTTATCCATCTTGTCTTTCCAAGGATTTCTCGCACAAAAATAATTCCAGAGACTTCATTGATCCTTTCAGTTGGGGCATCCCACAGACTTGCTCTGCCAAGGCGTCCCTCCGGCTTGTGTTACCACAACACACCATGTTATAGGGAGATCATGGCTTACCACATGGTTCTCATGTCTTAACAATAGAATCTTTCATGCTTTCCATCTTGACCGCCTTCATATGTCCTCCCTAGACCGATCTTTTTTTATTACCTGTATTACAGGTACACATAAATTATGAGATATCATCATCAATTTCAAATTTAGAATTTTTATTACAAATATGTCACCCATAGATTTTCCAAATTCCATATTTTAATTTCAGATATGTTCTGCACAAGAAACAGATTCACGACCATGGTACTTTCCTTCCCATAGCAGTTTGGCTCAGCAGGAAATTGGTCTTCATTATGGGATTTTATCATGGCCATGTCCAATACCCTTTTCTTCCTACAATTCCTTGTTTATACAACCAAAAAAACTATTAGTTTCTCATATGTGTGTGTATATATATATATGTGTGTGTGTGTGTGTGTGTGTGTGTGTGTATACATACATCACAAACATTTCTTAACTTGTGTATTCTAACAATTGCATCACATCTCTACATAAACATGAAAGGAAACCTCATTCCTTACCTATGCATCATTTTAGCATACCAAACTTCTCAAAATTAAATTCAACATTAAGTGAACTTAGTCCAAGGTGCCAATATCCATGGGCACATTCACATACCATGCACCCTTGTGTTGATTTCAAGTTCGCCATGCATTATGTCAAGTACTTTTCCATGGTGTGTTGGAGCTTAGCCAAGTTATTCACCATATGGATTATTCATTTTCGTTCATTGTTGCAGCAAGACTATGCTTCTGGCTATAGGATGATCATGATCCCAAATCAACACATATGAAACCAAAAGTTTCTCTTGAGTGCACTCAAGCATTCTTCCTTAAGTAGTAACGAGGGTGCCAATACTCATGGTCACTCATTTTTCTCCTTTTCTTTAACACCTCTACCATTCAGGTAGAGTATTGGAAGGTCCTCCTTCCTTAATGGGAAGTCCATTACCTACCCTCTTATGCAATCACACATTTCCTCAATGTATTCGATACAATGTGATAACTATGAGTACCTTTATTCCCCATCTCCCTAGATTGGTCATTATACCCATGGTATTCTTTACTCCTACATTTTCTTGCGAGGATTATAACTCATCTTTGGCTGGCATGGACTTCCTCTCTCTATTATTCAGGTTCTTTTTACTGAATCATACCCTACTTGGGTATCAATGGCACACAACAACCACTTTCAAATTATGTGCATATCATGAAGATAATGAAATATTTTTAGAAGGGATCCTTACCAAATCCCTTTATACCTCATGCCACATAGGTATAAACATTCTTATACTTTCTCTGGCTGCTAGCACCCTCTCTGATATTACCTCATCAATGGTGCTTTGTGGGGACTTTTGAAGTCCATTCAACAATCTTTTAACAACAACCTTCTCATAGTTATCCTTTTATTGAGGTTGTTCATCATTGGCAACTGTCTCTATCAACAACACCAATTCCATTCTACACATGATATACATCATAAATATGGTTGTCGTTATGTAAAATAAAAATGCAAGTATCGTAGCTTTCTAGTCAATAAAATATTTTCACACATTCTCCTTCTAATTTTCTCTTATCCCAGAGAACATACTAGACAACAAGAAATGAGTTAAGTGTTGGCATGTTTTACAAGCAGCGTATGCTTGTCATTGATGGAAAGTACAATAGCGATGATGGATTGAATACAGGTATAATGTGCCAGGCAGGCACCAGAAGTATTTTGGGAAGACGCAGCAGAGCAAGCTCGTGAAGACCAGAAGAGATAGTGCAGAGGTGCATGCAGAGTGCATAGTATGCATGTTTGTCATTGATGGCAAAGATCACGACCAACAACACAACGATGATCACATGGCAAGATCATAAGCTAAATTCCATTTCGGGTATCAGAAACAAAGACTCCATTTTGGAGTTTCAGATATCGAGAGTTGGAGGAGTCAAGAGTCGAGACTCTTCATCATAGGAGTTTCGAAGTGCCGAAATGCGAAATGATGAAAACCCCAAAATAGGCACATCAATCGGAGTTTCGGATATCGGGAGTTGGAGGAGTCAAGAGTCGAAACTCTTCATCACAGGAGTCCCGAAGTGACGAAATATGAAACACCAAAAATCTTGAAACAGGCACATCAACCAGAGTTTCAGATATCAAGAGTTGGAGGAGTCAAGAGTCGAGACTCTTCATCACAGGAGTCCCGAAGTGCCGAAATGCGAAACGCTGAAAATCCCAAAACATGCACATCGACCGGAGTTTCAGATACCGGGAGTTGGAGGAGTCAAGAGTCAAGACTCTTCATCATAGGAGTCTCGAAGTGATGAAATGCGAAATTGTGAAAGAACTGTATGGATAAGTTCTTGGTGACCGCCGGTGTTCACATCGTCGAAGAGATGTAGAGAAGAGCTCGAAGAGACAAGCTCCATTTCGGGGGTTGGGACATGGAGAGTTGAGACAACTCATCACAGAATCCCCGAAACGCGAAATGAGAAATGCGTGTTCAGAATTGGCCCTTGGTCATAACCTATGGTCACATCGACGAAGGATCAAGGGGGGAGGTAGCACAAATCTAATCTCCATTTCAGAGATCGCGACTTGGAGAGACGAGATGCCTCACCACAGGAATGTCGAAATGCCAAAATGTCGAATTGAAAAATGGAAAAATAAGCGCGAGACCCATCATTTATGATCCAACGGTGCAGGTTATTCGGGAATATGATCGAAGGGCTACTGTTTCTCTTCACAGTTAATTGATCAGTGGCGATTCAGTTGCTGATGCAGTTTTTGGAGGTTCACAGTGTAACTACTAGAAACGACTGATTGTTTCTGCCAGAGGACTGGAAGAGACTTCAGAGTGATCACCAGAGAAGATGAAGAGTCTCAAGGCATCTTCCAGTGGAATGAAGACTGTTCAAGAGGCGATTGACAGATGGAAGAGTGTTGAAGCCTGTAACTGCAACATAGAGGATGAGCTCGACTTTGACAGAGAAGACAAAGAGTCTCAACTGCTAGACAGGCTAAGGAATCTCAGCATAACACCCAGTGATGATGGACACATGGGTTTAATAGCCGGAGAAGCAGAAGAGTTGCTATGATGATCAGGAAGAGCACTCGACATGAAGAGCATGCAAAAGCATTGTGCATATGGTATGTAGAAGGTGCACAGAGACTATAAGAATGTAGAACAAAGAAGAGATGGGGGCTGCTGTAGAGAGGAATCACACACGGGGAAATGGCATGCTGTGGGCAGGAGTTGAAATACACAGAAGAAGTGTAATTCAGAGAATCAAAATAATACGCATAGCATAAAGAACAATAGAAGCAAAGAATAGAGATACATAGCGGAGACAGTAAAAGAAGCCTGAGGTGCACTTGTAGAGAATAGTAGAAGATCAGAAAGCACAAGAAGATGCAGGCAGAGAGACACTGACACAGGAGAGCAGAGCAGTGTAGCAGAAAAGTGATGAGACTGGTAAGCCATTGATGAACATTATATCACTGTAATAAGTTTTAGTAGAAAATATTTATATTTCAGGGTGGTAGGGAGGTGCTAGGGAGGACTGTTGTCCTCAGAGGTTCAAGTGGGTGCTTG
>JASDQU011029327.1:20359-31245 GCA_032191745.1 Picea mariana
GCAGGTTAACCCTAGCCGGTTTGATTATGACTTTGTGTTATACATATTTTCATAGTGATCAAATAGAATCAAATAAGAAAAATTTCCATACCTCCACCCATGCATAACCTTGATCTTAATCAGTCTTCTTGATCAAATTTCCTAGCAAAAGGTATATATCTCATTAAATACAACCATCCACACAGACTCTAGATGTTTATCAGGATGAACAGGTTTCCAGGATATAAAATAAGTTTTTGAAGTAAACTTCCAACTTTAGAAAAAAAAGGATAGAAGTCAATATGCAGAAGTTTCAATAGATTAAAATACTAAAATGAAACCACCATAATGTGAAACATGTAGATACCAACAAGAACTACCCAAATAATTTAAAATTCATAGTTTACTTACATGCCCTTCAACATCTAGAAGAAGGTTTTCAGGTTTAAGATCCTAGTGCATTATGTCATTGTTGTGAATATGCGACACAACAAAAACCATTTATGTAGTATAAAATCGAGTCAGCTTCTCATTACATCAAACATTATAAATTTAGCTAAGGACAAATTCAATCAGTCCTCTGTCGAAAAAAAATATCATTACTAAACCATATTTTAAAGATGTAGAGATACCTGAAGGGTCCTTGTTGATAAAGCTGAAAAATAGATGTCCTCAATTTATAAAGTCTTGATTTAAATACAATTTATATTTTTCCTGCAAGTGTCAAAGACAAGTTGAAGTTACCTTCGTAAAAATAAAGAAATATAAAAGGCTTTCCTGTAAAAGGAAAAATAAACAAGACATCTGTTTAATAAATCATTTTCATAAAACTCTCATAGTTCAACAAAAGGGGTTTCAAGAAGTCATTTACAGAAATGGAAAATCCATGTCAAACTAGAAAGCAACATTCAAAGATAATATGTGTTTTTTTGCATATGGATAATCACGATAATATGTGCAAGCCTAATGTACATCTATAGTCAAGTTATGAGCAAAAATGATACACCTTACCATTATAGGAAGCGTTAGATAGTTAGGGCCAGAAATACCTAGGAAGCTTTAGATAGTTAGATAGTTAGGGCCAAATATGTTTATCCTCCTACAGTCATGCTCCTCTATCTCCCTTACTGGTTGCAAGGGTTGGGCTATCATACAATCAAGAGTCTCATGCCTTAACCATCCTTTAAGAAAACACATCCTTGAATAAAGATAAAGACCAGCCTAAGACAAGCCATAGTTTAAGCTCTCTATACCGCCTTTACTTCTTACTGCCTTGCCTCACCATTTACCTTCAGTTTGGCTAATCTTGCTACAGTAAAGAACAAGTACCTTGTATGAAGCAGAAAGGAACCCAAGGGATGAGATTCTGAATGTTAAGCAGAAGGAGAAAACACAACTAGAACAAAGGGGAAAACACAGAAGGGAAAACAAAGCTAGAAGGAAAAAAGAAGGGAAACGCAATGGTGGACACTTGTGTACCTATGTGTGTTCTGTCATGCAACAATGTTCTACCTGTAAGATAAATGGATGCAAGGCACGCCTTTACGATATGGACTATTTCACCAAACATTTAATGTTGTGAAGTAATGCTACATTCATCTCTAACATTACTTTGTTGTGTAAAAATCAGAACACAAATGTGAGCTTTAAAAAAAAATAACCTAAGTTATCATCCCCCTGTGCCTTGGGAAGAGGCCAAATAAGAGGTCAAACTTAAAACTTGGATTAAAAAACAACCTAAATTATATGTTTTTTAGAAAAGTTTGGTTAAAACGATCAACAAGCATTGGTTTCTGTGTCAAATTAATATGAAAAATGAAAATCGATTACTAATAGTCCCCAGCCCAAAGGGAAGGGACTAATAACATCACAACAATTGCAATTATATATATGGTTCCTAGAAAGGCTATTAATTATATATATGGTTCCTACAAAGGCTATTCATTAGAGTTTGTAGTGATTTAAGGTTTATATTTGTTGCGAGGTTATGACAATAAAATATAATCATATAATCTATTAGAGAGAAATATTTATCATTACATATTTAATAGCAAGAACAAGTAAAATATAACATAAACTTCCAAGTCATTGATACCTACTTTTTTTCCCTTATGTATAATGCAACTTATAACTTCCAAATTAATGATATTTATTTCATTTTATTTATTCCTTACATAATAAGAAGAATAACCATAATAAAAAAGCTATTTATAGAGTGAGTATAATCGGTTCCTATATAACACTATTAAAAGGGTTATTCGTCGCTATATAACAATATTTACAATTCAAGATATGGTTCCTCCTAAGGCTATTTGTTAGGATTTATAGTGCTCGTTTATATTTCTAAGGTTTAAATTGACATAGAGCTATTAGTTAGGGTTTAAATTTAAGGAGAGTTATTTGTTAAGGTTTATAATATTATTTATGATTAGAACATATGGAAAGGATAGCTCTCCTCTCATTGGATCCATTGGATCATAACATTGGCTACAATCAAGATATACATAAGGAATAGATATGAAGAAAGGGTTATGCGTTCCTATATAACAATATTTACAATTCAAGATATGGTTCCTCCTAAGGCTATTTGTTAGGGTTTATAGTGCTTGTTTATAGTTCTAAGGTTTAAATTTACAGAGAGCTATGTGTTAGGGTTTAAATTTAAGGAGAGTTATTTGTTAAGGTTTATAATATTATTTATGATTAGAAAATTGAAACATCGGAAAGGATAGCTCTCCTCTCATTGGATCCATTGGATCATAACATTGGCTACCATCAAGATATACATAAGGAATAGACATGAAGTGGCTAGAATGTTGGGAAAAGGGTATTGGGTGTGTGCACAAAGTTGGCGGATGAAAAAGTGGCAAGGGGGTTAGTAGCGTGTGTGCATTCTTAGGAACACGCACACGTTCTGAAGCACACACACGATCCTCTGTCATGCAATTTTTAATAGGTTGTGGGCATGATTTGTGTCCATTTGCACACATCACACTCTCGTTTTTACCTTCATTGAGCAAACATAGAGGAGAAGAAAAGTCAATATATTTCCACTGTTTCCCAGTAAAGCCAGGTTTGTTCAAGATTTATGTTCTTTTCCTCCCAATTTAGTAATTTTTAGTTTTATTCAATTAATTTAATATATTCCAAAAGAACGTAAATTATAGAAATTTGTAATCTTATAGAGAAATCTCATCTAGAAAATTTAGAGAGAGTCACCTCTTACATCGCCTAACATTTCCCCTTTAAAAATAATTGCAGAGAATTTACAAGAATGTGATTATTTTATGGTTTTTTTTATTTCTTAAAATATGTATTGATGTTTTTTGTAATTTTGTATTTTAATTAAAAAACCGACCTAATTTACATTTCATGCCTTATTAAACTACAGCATATATTATAAAATGGAACCTATAGACAATGTAAACCACCCAAAAGAAGACCAAGGCGAGCAAAACCTCAACCCACCAAAACCACCCAACATAGACACTCAAATTGATGAGGGGTTGGCCACATTGAGAACATTGGTAAATGAATTAAGGGGCATGAGAGAACCCAACATAGAGTCCTTGGCCACTTCATTGGACATCATTGTGAGGTCCATTGCAAGTTCCCAAGGGAAACTAACTTATATTTCTCAATACAGGGATAGAATGTGTGAGTTTTACCGCACTGGATAGGATATAAACCAAGTTAGAGACTTGGTTATCTCAAAAAAACAATTGATATCTCTTTTTATTCATGCTTGAACTAGACAAGAACCACTTATCAACAAGAAACACATTTTGATTGACTAGTGCATCCACCTAAAAATTAGTCAAAACTGGATGGATAGGTGGTACATGGTATTTGATAAACCTCCTTGCAATAACAAGGAGGTGCCTTTATAGTTTTTGAGAAAATTATGGGTAGAATTCATTATGAGTCACCATGTCAACTACTTGATGACTTCCAGGGGGTGGGTTGAGTATCTTCATAGGACCAAGAGAATTCTAGGCATGATTCCATGTTAGGTCCTCGTCCCCTCAAGCAAAGGCATGACCCCCTGCCCAACATCCTCCTATTGCAGAGACCTTACAACAGGTACATGTAGTTATATTATCATTGACTCGGAGCCTAGTGCAACATGGTAGCTTTGTTTCATTATCTTAGTAGGAGGTTTATCTCGGTGACATTGATAGAGGGGTTGGAGCTTCCCCCCATACAACATAGTGTAGTGTGGAGAGGGCACATGGACATACTATTTGTCCATGTGAACCTAAAAATGATCAAGTTGCAGGAAGACTTTCTATGGGCCTATTGAGGCCAATGGACAGTAGATCTTCATGGAGGAGGTTAGTATCTTAACCATTTCTATGTTCTTCATCATATTTATATAGTATTTTGTGTATTTATATCGATATTTTATTCTATGTTGTTTTGCAGTTGCTACGTCTGTATAACAGACATCAGTGTTTGTCTTTACCACTAATGTAGCACAAGAGGCCTCATGCCCAATCGGTCTACCCCATACAAAGGTATGTGTCACATTTGATAAATTCACCATAGTGATTTCTTTATTTTATGGCATCCTCATATTTTTAATGTTCTTATGTTTCTACAAGTTGTGGGACCAACTGATGTCGATCAATTTCCACCTGGGATGGACAAGTCACTTGCATCACATGTATCATGTGTAGAGTTAAATATCATTTCAATCTCAATTTTTTTGTATTTATGTTGTTGAATTTTACTATTTTGTACTATTAGTACTAATTTTACTAGGCACTTGCCCATGGCTTCTGAGTTACCTTACTTCATGCCAAATGTTCTTCCATCACTTGTACAATATGTGGGGGTCCATCACTGCCCATCCCCAACATATTTATTATTCCATGCATCCTCGATGGATACACTCGTAGTCCACCCATCCACACTACCTCTTCCATTGCATCCATCCACAGTGGATGCACACGTATTCCACCAACCCCCACCACCATTTACATCTACACCATCCACTAAGGATTCCATAGTAGAGGTTGCCTCGGAGCAGGTTTTATATCTGAGTGCTCCACCTATCATCAACTCTCCATCAAGGCCTGAGATATTCATGGTGAGATAATGTGTTGATGATAATTTTTTATGTATCTTGAATGGAATTGATTTTATGCATATTTGTTTAAATTTCATAATTTTATCCTTGTAAATAAGGCAGGGTGGCATTGCTGAGAGATTAGGGTCATGGCGGAGGGTAACACCCTAATGATTGTTAGTATCATCTATGGTGAGTTGTCTTATGTTGAATTACAAAGTATCATTTTGTAAGTCTTTTAATTCATTGTGGAAAAACACTTATAACAATGTTTCTTGTTTGTGCAGTCTCTGAAGCAATGAGCAATGCCCAGGCCCAAAACCACTCGAAGTGATTCTTCGAGCAAAAGAAGAAAGATCGATTTCTAAGATGCTCCTGAGTGTGGTGAGGGTGGAAGTGGTCAATGAGTGCCATTTTGTATCTAGGCCACCATATAGATGTTTTTTATATTAGGGCACTTGTTGTCATTTTGTATATTGTGCACGAGGTACGATTTTGTAAAAAATGTACAATTTAGACGATGTTGAATATATATATATATATATATATATATTCAACGTCGTCTAAATTGTATATTCATAGGCCACCATATAAAAAAAATCCATAGGCCACCATATAAATATTTTTTTATATTAGGGCACTTCTTGTCGTTTTTTTATATTGGGCACAAGGTGCCATTTTGTAAAAAAATGTACAATTTAGTCGATGTTGAATATATATATATATATATATATATATATATATATATATATATTTCATGGCACATTTTTTTATGAATCTCATTGTTCTACATTTTATGTTGGTGAATGTATGAATTTCAAAGTGTATGAATTTTGTATGGATGTATGAATTTATTTAATTTGATTAATTAATTTTTAAAATGTTAATGAATTATTTGTAAGTAAGAATAGTTCATTTTTTCTAAAGTTATTATAAATACTTGTGTTACACATTAACGCAATTAATGGTTCTCGTTACCTAAATTTGACAAAATATTGAAGACTCATCCTAGTTAAAACTCCAGGAACCAATAATAACAATCATGTAGGATAACATAATCACAATAGAAATAAGAGATTTTAAACCTCACATTACTCTATCCAAACTGAAGCATGGTTCATTATAATGGCAATCAGAACATATTACAAGGGTTTCTTAATACACAATCAACACATAAAATATGACTGCACAATAAATCATCGCATCAAATGAAAATATACCTCAAATTATCCATTAAGCTTGCCAAAATGTTCTACAATGTACCCCAAGAGGAGAGCTCCTAAATACCCAAATTCTCCACCCTTTATAATGGAGAGAGAGAAATCTTCCTTATAGAGTGACTCTCTTCTCTTATACAATAAAATATTATTATTTGATAACTAACTCCATGACAAGTCAAATAAATATTATAATAATGAATTAGTTATATCTCTTCTCAATCCATGGTTAACCATCTTACAACATGTGGAGATTATCCTCTCCAAATAAATTCACCCTCATCCAAAAATAGTAGTAGTATGCACCAAATAATGCTCATGAAGGGGACACGCCACCAAAAATACGCATGAATCCAATTCAAATGCCAAGTGTCCACATGGAATGTTCCCTCCAAGAATGTGCATGCATGTAACCACTCCATATTTTTGAATTCCAAGGTATCCAACTCCATGGATGAATGTGCAAGATTCCAAGTGGATGAGGTGTCCACAAAAAAGTATGTGATCAATACCTAGCCTTTCTGTCCCTTGCCTTTGCTTTCATTTCTTTCCTAGTCTTTCCTTGGCTTTTCCTTTCCTTTTGGTCACTTACCTTTCCTTGCATTTTCTTTTCTTGTTGTACCTTGTCTTTCCTTGCCATTCCATGTCATACCATTCCTTTCCTTGAATTGGCATGTCATTCCTTTCCATTCGATGTCATACCATGCCTTTCCTTCACTTAGCATGGCATGTCTTTCCTTTCCATGCCATGCCTTCACTTTCCATTCTGTTAGCTCCCAAAATGAACCAGTCCCTATGGTCGCATTTTGTGGTGGATAGCATGGCTATTAGTAGTTTTCTCAAATTGGTTTTGAGTTTTTCTAGCTGCAAAATTTAGGTTTTGATTTTTTGTTTTAGAAATAAGATGACCCATAAAGGTATTCTCTTTAAAATTTTCATAAAATACTTTCAACAGCTAACGTGTGTTTAAAAGATGAATGTTAGCTGGTGAAAGTGGCGACTTTCGGCAGCTAAGGAGCATATCTTATAGGTCTGTGCGCTGCTGAAAGTGATGACTTTCAAACATCCAAAGAAGCTTTGTCGCGAGTTGTGCGCTGGTGAAAGTAATAACTTTCAATAGATAAAGGGAGTTTTCCACAGGATTGTGCGCTGGTGAAACAGGATTGTGCGTTGGTGAAAGCATTTTAAAGGAAAGCCATGTTTTGGTGGACTAGTTAGCCACCGAAATCCAACTGTTTCAATGGATAAGAGGCCCATGTTAAAAGGCCCTTAACCACCGAAAAGCTTCTCATGTTAAAATTTCAAATCTCGTGTTCTTGCACACGCCAAATGTCAAGTCCACAATACACCAAATCAATTCCCAGGTCAGACCTCAAATTCAGCCACGAATCAAGCCATTAATCAGCCATGCGTTCAACCAAAGTAATAACACATTTTCTTCATAGGTGTTTTGTTTTGCATGGTCGTGTTTATCCTTTGAGATCACAGATGCCAGTGCCCTGCAAGGATTGAGTTTGTCAGGTGTTGTTAGGTTTTATTCTGATAAATCAGGGAAGAACTTTCAGCTACAGTTTCTGCAACAAAGGACGCAGAAGATACTCTGTTCTAGAGATGCCTGATTGGGCATTCCTTTGGATTTTAATAAAGAGAGATAAGATCTGTGCATTTGGAATGCTTGCATGATTGCCTGTGCGTTCCACTTGTTTCTGGTCTCATGAAGACGAGATTCTGAGAAGCAGAGATCACTATGACCTGATAGAGCTCTGTTCGCATCGGTGGCAAGGCTCCTGATACAAACTATCTCTTCATGGGCGACTATGTTGATCGTGGATACTACTCTATTGAGACTATATCATTGTTGGTTGCTTTCAAAGTGCGCTACAGGGATAGAATTACCATGCTGCGAGGAAACCATAAAAGCAGGCAAATTACTCAAGTGTATGAATTTTATGACGAGTGCAGGGTTTTCATAAAACAGTTGAGGGCGACGATGATAAGAGAATGTTGAGTCAAAGCAATGGTACAATGGTTGAGATGGATTTAAATGGCAATAGCATCGAGTCAGTGATTGATGATGCAATCAATAGAGCGTGGCATATGCTGGGTCAGATAGATGCCCTGGTCAACTGTTACGCCTATGAAGATGATATAAAACCACCCCTTGACTTGACTGAAGAGGAACTGGACAGGATAATCAAAGATAATCTCAAGGTAACATGGCATGTTTGCAAGGCAGTTGGTAGCGAAGATCTGGAAAAGCTTGTTATTCGTGGAGTTCCGTTGGGCCATCAGAGCAATCGCCT
Source organism: Picea mariana (assembly GCA_032191745.1). Lineage (NCBI taxonomy): Eukaryota > Viridiplantae > Streptophyta > Pinopsida > Pinales > Pinaceae > Picea > Picea mariana. The sequence continues at coordinate 28,930 of JASDQU011029327.1, forward strand.
ACCATCTGAAAAGCTCGTCGTTGCCGTTGACATTGATGAATTTCTTGGCAACTTCCTCTTTTCTTTGAACACATTTATAGCTAAGCGCTACTTTTTGAATCACAACATTGAAGAGTATCATGTCTATAACTTCAACAAGGTTTGGAAATCCTCCCTTGCAGAAGCCAATGTTCGAGTTCATGAATTTTTTAAGTCCAAATACTTCAGAGAGGGGATCCATCCAATTCTCGGTGCATACCAAGCATTCCTTCAGTTGACATCATTTTTCCATTTCTCAAGTGCGATGTCTCATCAAAATGTAATAAAGCAGCAAACAATTGACTGGGTTGAAAGACACTATTCGGGGTTATTCAAGAAAATTCATTTTGGAAATCACTTTTCATTTGATGGAGCAGAAAAATCGAAGTCAGAGATTTGCAGATCATTTGGAGCACAGGTTATATTTGGAAGTGACAAAACCAGTTGCCAGTCGATCGACATCTGCAGGAATATATTTTGTTGGTTTGAGATATAAAGATCCCCTGCTAAGATTGATCTATGCCTTCTTGATGTTAAACATCTTTTCCAACAAGATTGTTGATCCTCCAAAGGTTTTCGATGTTCTCAGAAAAAATAAATTCCATGAACTTCTCAGATAGCATACTGATTGATCATAGGATGCAGAGGTACAGGGGACTCTTAATGTTCTTAATACATGTGCCAAAACTTTTTTTGTTAAGAGGGTGGTAGTAACATCATCGATAGCAGCTGTTATATACAATTCCAGGCCTCGGTTGTCTGCAGTAGTCGATGAAACTTGGTTCAGTGATACAGAATACTGCAAGCAAATCTACAAGCTATCTCTTAAGACCCTTAGCCTGCAAAATGCTTCTTCTTCAAGTGGCAATGGTAATCCTTTTGTAATTGTTGCACATCTAATTGAGCCTAATCAGTTTGTTGTAGGATTGACTAATGGAGTTGTTCATGTGATTGAGTTTGCCAGAAAAAAGGAAATGAGGAAGTTTCATGTCTATTTTGGGTAAAAGAGTGAGTTTTCCTCAAGGTGGCATTATTTGACTTTATCCAAACAACCTTGTCATCACATCGAAGTGTTGAATATCTTTGCAGTTGTCGAAGACTCTAGTTAGATATGCTTTGATTTCCTTTAATAAAGGATCTTTTCTGTTAAAGTTTACAATTAGTTTTATACTATGTTATTTTTAGTATGCTAGATCCCTTTTTATAGGATCTGATTTGTACATTGTAAAGGCTATAAAGCCTGGGAATTCAATCTGAGTAGGGGGTCGGATTTTGGATACTGTAATACACTTTTGTACTCAGAATTTCATTGCTAATACAAATCACAGGTTCCTTTCCATTTTGGTCAGTTTTTCATATTTCTTCTTCACTGTTATCTTGTTGTCAAACCTTGAATAGTTGTTATCCTATTGTTTGGTTCATGACATGATAATTAGTTTCTTAAGTTGTTTATTCGACCCTACTTTGTACTGGTTTATGAACAATCTTTTATTCATCCACTGAAAGCTATTTTGTTGTTTAACCAATCTTGGAGAGCATTGTCTATTTGTTTACCATTTTGATGTCTGAATGTTATTAGTTGAATTGAGTTATCCCATTGATCCACCTTTACAAATACAAAAACATCCATTTCTTAAGTTACCAAGCATACTTAGCCTATAACCCTAAGTAGTTTCTTGGAGTGATAACACATTCCATGGCATGCCATTTGATGGCATTCCTTGCCTTGCATGTCATTCATTTCCATGCCATGCCTTTCCATGACATGCCTTGTCATTCCTTTCCTTTCATTTCCTTACCATGACATGTATTTCCTTGTCTTGCTTTTCATTTCGTTGTCATTCCATGCCATGCCATGCCTTGCCTTGTCATGTCATGCCTTACCATGTTTTTCATTTACATTCCATGTCTTGTATTGTCTTTTCTTTCCATGCCATGACATGCCTTGCCATGTCGTTCCTTGTCTTTCATTCCCATGCATTTCCTTGCCTTTCCATTCCATGCCATGCCTTGTCTTTCCATGCCATGCCATGCCTTGTTCACCTCAACACTATAGTCATTTGGATATCACATATCTCATATCCATGAATATACATTATAAATTTCATATGAGAATCCTTGTATGTATTAATGTTCAATTAAGAAAAGTGTGTTTATTTACACAATGCCTTGCATCTATTATACATTATCAACATAATTTTGAACTAGTATCCACATACCAAAGTTCCACATTTCAATTTGCATGTTTCAACAAATCACAAAATTGTCATCATCATAAACATATAACAATAAAAAAAA
>JASDQU011029328.1:25510-43517 GCA_032191745.1 Picea mariana
TGAAGAAGGAGTAACTAAATTATGTTTTGTATAGAAGGGTTTATGGGTGTCTCATAGATGCCATGACAAAGATTAAGTCGTGTCTTGTTTGAGAGTCTTTTTGGAGATTCCTATAGGACATAAGCATGTGTATCCATAAAAATATGAATATAAATATTTTTTTCTCAAGAAAAAAAATAGTCATTCCTCCCAACCACCCGAGCTAAACCCAATTGACCTATATATATATATGTGTGTGTGTGTGTGTGTGTGTGTGTGTGTGTAATCGTGCACTAGAAACCCTCAAAGACTTCACCGTCGTCGATAGGTGATGGCCGATGTAAACTGTCGATGTAGACTATAGTACGCTTGACCCAATATGGACATCGAATATTAACATATCACATAAATAGTTGGCCCAAGGATTTGACCCTAATACCTCTTACTTACAACACACAAACATTATTTACTATATTTGTATTTTAAATTAATATTTTATTTACTCAATACTTATACATATGGTACCATTCCATCATATAATTTACACTAATCAATCATACAATTTGCACTGAACAACAATTATACTAATTGCATCTCTTACATATCCAATATAACTACATATCTAAGCATACATGTGAGCACACACATGTGTAGCTATCACGTGTAGGTTCTCAAATGTACTAATATTGAACAATCAATTAATCCTAGTTTATATGCTTTTCATAATGTAGAATGCTTATGTAACAAACAAAATAATAAATCATATAGGATCGACAATATTCATACAAGAGAATGTTATCAAACATCACACAAAATCGACCATTTGATCTTCATCCATTCTCTATTATTTGTAACCCCAATTTTCAACTCATGGTGCTCAAATGACCTTCAACCCATAATTGTAAATCTTGTTGGTAACCTTCGTGGGTATGGGCTCCCATGAGGTTCATATCATTACTAGTTGTCCAACATAAAACTATTATTTAATCAACTCATGCTCACAACATATCACATAACAATGAACTTGTGTCAAATTTCAAATAGAGTAACATCAAAATTTTATGTCCTATTTATCCATTCACATTTTAAGTGTCGATAAGGATCAAACCTCTTAAATTGCAAACCTATGTATCTAGACCAATACTAATTCTTTTTTCATTTATGCTATGTTACACTACACATCTAGGCTTGTACTAAGGTTTAGAATAAGTCTCTCCAAAATGATTTGTTTTGCAAAAAAATGATAAATGGTGAATCGAATTTGTTTGGAAAAATTGATATATGGTGAATCAAACCAGCAATCTACTTATTTGCTATTATTAAGTTATTTTTTTTTTTTAAATACGCAAAAGGTATGAATATATTTTTCCTATACCGATAGTCAAGGTAGATGTCAGAAGATATGGATTCTTATAAAGTCTAAGATTGTATAAAATGCACTGGATGCAAAGGGATGGGGGCCCCGTTTCTCCTTTATAAATGTGTGTCCTGGAACTGTATTATCGTCACATGTGACATATCTAAACATTTAAAAAAAAAAAGCGGGGCTGTAGAAGAAGAAGCAGCGCCTGCCTACTACCAGAGTCGAGGAAAGGGAGAAAAGAGGAATTCCAATTGCAGGAGTTCTGAATTTATCCATCGCATACATACACATAGGTAACAAATTCTATTGAAGTTGCTATTTCTTAATTTCTACGAGCTATTTGTGGCAGATCCTTGGCCATTTTTATTTTTATTTTTTCTTTGGAGAAAGTTCAAAGGGGTTGCAAGCAAAGAAAATGATACATCATGAACTGTTTCCAGTGGAAGGAATGTTAGAGAGAGGGCCCATTAAGGCCAAGGCCCAGGGCTGCTTCATGATTCCGGATATTAAACAGGGTTACTAAATTCATGTATTTTATGGCCTAAGTTCGAAGATCCAAACACTATTTTTCCAAAGCTTGAGTGGTTCAATGCTGAAAGAATAAATGCAGTGACCAAAGCGAGGAAAGCAGAGAACCACTACCTTCATCTTCTTCCTGGGTTTTTGGGGTCTGTTCAACTTGACGAATTTATTAATTGCATCCCTCTTCTTCCTGATGGTATGCTTCTGCTATTATTCCTCGTGTCCAAGTCTTAAAAGTCTATTCCTATAAGTCGCTGCTTGAAGGTTCAAGTCAGGATCTGGCACCGTTCAGGGGGAATATCGGAAAACAGTGTATGCCATCTCAAATTTCCTTTCATTTCCATTTCCATTCCAGTCCCAATTCCCTGCACGCCTGGCCTCTGTTTGAGAAGGCTATCATCTTTTCGGTCATTGAGTTTGAAAATTCCAAACAGAGCGGGGCTGGATGGTTAGGCATGACATATTTGACAACTATTAGTTATAACGTATGGAGATAATATGGGTTCCAATGCCGATGGCAGACTGTATCCCTGGTATAAACTGGTGAACCGGGCTTTATTTGCTTCTTGAGCGTGGCTTAGGATTCCTCCCATTCTTCGTGATGCTGTAAAATAAAAACTAAGTAGGAAGGTTTGCAATTGAAATCTTGAGATTGGTTTGTGGGCGACATGACAGCTTTAATTACACTACAATGGTTCCCATTTTTCAAATTGATGTTATTTATCAAAACTTGAAAATACTTTAATGGGTATGTTTTAAAATGATTCCTACATGGCAGCTTCAATTGCTTTAATGTGGGTATGTTTTAAAATGATTCCTACATGGCAGCTTCAATTACACTACAATGGTTCCCATTTTTCACATTGATGTTAGTTATCAAAACTTGAAAATACTTTATTGGGTATGTTTTAAAATGATTCCTACATGATACGTTTTGTGTAAAAGTTTAGTTGCATAGCTTTAGAGGTCTATTGGAAGAACTGGTTAAAAGTACATTACATAATGTAAATAAAGTTTTGTCAGTACATTACATAATGTAAATAAAGTTTTGTCACACGCAGTGTTTGGGTAATTCTGGACTTAGAGGAAGGTTTGTGGCACTTGCACTATTCGATTATGCAATAGATTTTGTTATGGGCTGTATTGGGTCCAAGACTAAGACTGTTGAGCAACCACCTGGATACGAAGATCCCGTTGTTCTTGCTGCAGAAACAGCATGTGAGTATAATTCTTTTAGCTCGTGTTTTTTATTATATTTTTCTTATTGTAAAATGTGCTGGACTTTTCTACAGCATCTTTCCAAATGTTAAGCTATACAATCATTTATATTTTGGAAATTGGATTATGAAGACACACACTCATGCACACAGACACACACATGTATGTATGCCCATACAGTCGATAATGTCCCGATTACTTGTAAATCTTCCCCGCTTTAGATGCGTAGGTGATTTGGGTACAAATTTTTAGTCTAATCAGCGTAGATTTTATTCTAAGTTCTGACTATGTAAGAAAATGGAATATGCAATACCAAATATGTTTATGCTAGAATGATGTTTTTCTCCTGCTGCTTGAAGGTAAACAATGCAGTTACCATGACTTTAGCCTAACTAGAAATCTGGTTGGTATAATAAGATTGACCCAGGTAGATGTCTGTGGGATATACCATTTTGTCTTATGATTAATGTTTGTAGTTGTGTTTAAGTGTGGTGGAGTGCCTGAGGGTTTGCAACATTCGATATTGCATTCTGATTCAATCGTCAGTCGCCACTCTTTTGGAATTTATCTCTTGAAACCAGTGTGAACATCTCCGGGATGACAAATTTGAATGCTCCATTGTATTAATAAAAGTAGTGCATCTTTCTTTGCTAGTGTATTTTTTAAACTTCGGTATTTTTGTGGAATGCTTGTATTTGTGCATGGCCTGGTTTCTTTCTGCTAATCTCATATGTATTATGTAGGCCATGCTATTAACCAGCCATTTGTCCTTTAACTGCATGTTTAATGACCTTGTGGTCTCCTTGATCTAGATACAATGTAACAGGGGGGTATCAAAATGTGTATTTAGAAAATTGACAATGATCATGGTCTGAGGTCTTATAAAATGAAAAATATAAAGTTTAAAGCTAGCTGGAGGTGTATAGAAAAGTTTGAACTAAACATCCTTCCTGAAGACATTATAGGACAAGCTAGGGCTTGCCACTCTCTTTTACAATATGTGATATATGAGGTGCAGTTTATACTTGTTTAGGAGTGTAGTATATGTGGATTTAAAATTGTTGCATACTCAAGGTAACTGCACATTTGTTTTTCCTAGTGTTGAACAATTTGAGTTCCTTGTTCAATTTCTATGCTGAAATTTATAAATGAACAGATTATTGCAATTGTAAAAACCTTCAGAAGATAATGGCAGCCTTACAAAGATGAGCTGGAAATCTGGCAGATTTTTCAAGAACAATTCCAATGGATGTTCACTTCAGCAGGTTTTGATCCTCCGCAGGACACACTTCTATGGAGCTTGTTAAATGGGTTGTTTCTTGGATGGTTGGGTCTTTTTGAGAGGGTTTATCTTTCTAGACAGTTAGAATTGGATGAATTGGAGGCGGCCATAAGAGAGCTGAAGATTGAAAAATTTCCAGGCCCTGATGGACTTCCAGTGGAGTTCTACAAGCAGATGTGGTATGTGGTTGGCCTCACATATTTGAAAATGTGCTAGGAATCTATCGGAGGTGGTGGTATGGGGGAGTTGGTTCATGCATGTCTTATTAAGCTTATCCTTAAAGGTGCTAAAAGGGATTTGGTGGGAGGATGGTGTCCAATTACACTCCTTGGGTTTATTAAGAGCAAATTTATTCTTGATACTCTTATAACTGCTTGGAAGGGGATTGTATGGGACCAGGAGTTTGGCCAATTTTTTTTTTTGAAAATTGATTTTGATAAGACATATAACAGGATCAAGTAGGACTTCATCTTGAACATGTTAGTTTTCTTGGGGTTTGGCTCTTTCTACCATAGATTAGAGGTGGGTCTCTTTTCGCCAACCTTGACTATGGTTAGTTTGATGGTGCACTGTTTGACCCTATTCTTACGTAGTGATCTATTTGACAAGGATGCCCTCTTGCTTCTTATCTATTTGTGATTGCAATAGATGCCCTAGGTTATTTGTTGGAGGCTGTTAGAGTGCAAGAGCAAATCATAGGAATTTCTTTGGCTTGTGGCCAACAACTTCTCAATGTCCACTTTGTGGATGATTTGATGTTAATGCCTGAATTGATTTGACACTCCGTGGAGGGCACTCTTCTTTGGTTGGACACATTTGCAGTAGCCGCTAGAGCGGTTGTTAGTAAGGAGAAGATAGAGGTCCTTATTATTTACTAGGATGACCTCCTTGATTGGTTGAACCATAAATAGAGGATTTTAAAGCTTGGGGAGATCATTCGGTATTTGGGTATTCCTTTTGGTATACAACTCATTTGTTGAGTTTGAAAAAAACCTTCAATCCTAGAGTCATATTGATCTTTCATTCATTGGGAAGGTTACTATTGTGGACAAAATTCTAGTAGTGGGGAACATTTGTCATTCCCCTCCTATCTTTTCCCTTCTTAGGTAGCTTATAAAATGTTGGATTGGGTTCTGAGAAGTTTTCTTTGGGGCAAGTAGGGTGGGGCGAAAGGGATTGCTTTGGTGGCATGGGATTTTCCCACTTTGCCAAGAGATCAAGGGGGATTGGGTCTTCTTGACATAAGAGCTTAAGGAGCCACTTGTGTTGACAAATGGGTAGTACGAGTTGTGGAGGTAATGCTCCTTGGAAAATTATGTGTTAGTCTCTAACTTTGTTTTTGATTAAGAGAGTGTCCCTAATCCTTAATCCTCCCTGCTTATGCTTTGTTGCCTGAAATTTAATTTTTACCCCTTGGTTTAATTTGTCATGTTTTGCAATTTTTGCACCTTTAAAATGATTTTCTTAAGTTTTCAAAGGTTTAGAATTTGATTTGATGAATTATATCACATCACTTGTCTATTCATTTTTGAATTTTCAAAATTTCTGCGAAGTCATGAATGGCGCTACAGGAATAGTGCTATTCCTGCAGCGCCAAGGATAATCATGCTTTTACATGCGCCAGCTCACCCTGATCAAATCATAATTGCGCAAATCGTGATTAGAAGATCTGCATGCCTCTCCATGATCTCTTCTCGAGTTGATACTATAATTATAAGCATTATATGCGAGGGATTGAGTTGTACCAGCCTGACCTGCATCAAATGAAACACGTTTTGATATCATTAATAGAAACTCTCACCTTCTATTCTAATGTATCGGGTATTTTGTGCAGAGATCGAATTGGAAAAAGAAGAGATTTTTAGTTTCTAACAGTCCACAGGTTTTAAAATTCTCAGTATCAAACCTCGCAGATCTGTTTACAGGACTATATCAATAGCATGGCACCGAAGAAGAGTGGACAGATTATTATATTGGAATCGGAGGGCACAAAATTACTTGAAGCATACCCCCAAATGGCGCAGAGGTTTAAAGATGCAGGTTGGTTTGAGTTTCTTACAACCTTCCAGGGACACGATGAACCAATCTCAATGATCTTCGCACTGAATTTTGATGGCTTTGAAGTTGTAATTGGGAAATTACTGATGATGGTGACTGAGCATTCAATTGCAAGAGCTTGTAAATTGCCAGTTGGTGGAGAAAGGTGGTGGAAGAAAGAGAATGTGGTTATGGAATTCGTGAATCAGTTTTTAATCTCAGAAAAACAAAACCCTAACTGAAAAAAGGGAATTCCACATAGCTGGGTAAAGAAGGAATGGCGTACTGCTTTGATGATCATCCACAAGTATATCCCGTGTGAGGGTAGGTTTTCACTGGTTTATATTTACCATATCAGATTGTTAATTCACATTAATGGGGATTATCCTCTCAATTTACCCTATTTTCTACTTAAGAGTTTATCTAAAATGTCCAAGAGGGTGCAGTCTCATCTTGCTATAGCTAAAGGCAGTCTTTTTCACCTAGGTTTAATAAAGACATTGGTCATCTCCTCTTTAAACAGTCCAAAGATCCCGGGATTGGCTAATCCAGTCTTTAGGAAATGATTCACAACCAGCGAAATCCAAAAAGGCCAAAGGTAAGAAATCAACTCAACAGAAACAAATTGGTACAGTCACTAAGTCACCAATTAAAGAAGGATCATCTGCAGCGAGGGTAACACGGGCTAGCAAAAGGAAGATGCAAACTCAACAAATCTTTGGTAATGCTCCTGTAGGTAAAAGTTAGGAAGAAGCTACCACCAGTAAAGGTAAGAGATCAAAACCAGATGAAAATATTGATGTGGATGAAGATTATACTATGAACCCAATTCATTCTCCAGTCAAGCAGAAACAAAAATCTGCAATTAAGAAAAGTGCAAAGGGCAAAAAACAGAGGAAGACGCCTACACCTGTGCCTAAGTACCCTAGGAGAAACTCCACTAGGGCTGTCAATAAATTCAGGTTAAATTCTAAGGCCATGTTTGATTCATCCATTAAAAAAGAGAATCTTATAATCATTGAGGATAATTCTGAAGATCCTAAAACAGGCATCAAGAAACAGGCAGAGACACCTTCTTTGCACAAGAATGAGAAAGAAACTGAAAACTTGGGGAAGACACAAGAAAAAGGAAAACAAATTGCTCAAATACTCTAGGAGACCTGTGAAAAGAGAAACCGCAAAATCAAATTAAGTATCTTTTTGCAGAACCAGAAAAGCTACAGGAAATACTTTTTTTTTTACCTGTTTTAGTCTTTATCCTCAATTGAGGTTGCAGAACAGCTGGAGATGAATTTTTGGAAACCAAAAGAGGTTTTTGTTGGTAACATGCCCCTTCACAAAAACCTCTCTCGTTTTTACACAACTATCACATTTTAAGAGATTCAAATTTATCTTTGAGGCCTATTTTTCTGAGATTTCACAATACATAATTTCCTGTTTTAATCAATAATTTTGGGAGATGTTGCAGAACAACTGGAGATGGATTTTTTGAAACCAAAAGAGGTTTTTGTTGGGAACATGCCCCTTCACAAAAACCTCTCTCGGTTTTTACACAACCATCACCTTTTGGGAGATATGAAGAGATTGTTGGACCCCATTTTTCAGGAATTTGCCAGATTTAGTTTCCTAAAAAATCTCATGGACATCAGTTGACAAGCCACCTCATCAATTCGACTTGAAGATCAGATTTGATCTTCTCCTTGATTATTTGAAACAAGAAACTAAATATAGATGAGGCGGTTTTCAGATCCATTTCTTTTGGATCTTGATAATTATGTACTGTTTTTATATAAACTCTGTAGAAGGAGAAGTTAAAGGTTGAAAGGTTGGGCTTTCAGGGACCTGTTTTGAATATCTTTGTAAGACAGTTTTATTCCATATTGATACTTAATGGCAAAGACATGTCGATGGTCAGATTTTCTCTCATTTCATGTTCTATTTCTTTTCTTACTTGAAATCATTTTCATTTGCAATGCATTGATTTCTTGATCTTAATTAATACAGTGAAGATTTTGCTGTTATTGTTTATTATCAAGATTTGCTTTCAAGTACACGTTCTTGTTTCTAAATGATATTTTGAAATAAGAAATCTGTATGGGGTTGACAAATTGAATGCTCTCATATTTTCCTTATTTATCTGATCCATTTATGTGACTGCTTTTAACTAAATCAGTGAGATATCTCTTGACTTCTTTTTGAGTTCTGAGTTTACCTTGAACCAGCCTTGAACCATCCTCAAAAACCAATTCATAAAACCCTTTAAATACCATTGCAATAACCTTGATGATGCCCTAGCTTGCCCTCTCACAGTCAAGTGCAATTTTAGGGACTAACATTATGGATGCCATAACTTTCTCATACAAACTCCATTTTCAGACTTCTTTAGCTCCTCGAAAATCTCTCGATGTGTATTTGTTGAAATGATGGTAATATTCATTTGTGGTTATTTGTTGATAGTTATTATGTCTAAGCACCCTTATTATTGTATTACTAGGTTGGTTTAGTAGTCTACTTAGTCAACTCTATGTTATATTATTCTAGGTGGCCAAGGTTGACCTAGGCATTTATGTGGACCCATAACCCCCTCATGGGTTATGGGTCCACATAAATGCCTAGGTGAACCTTGGCCACTTTTTAAGCATTTAGATTAAGGCAGGAAATGAAACCAGATTTAGTACAGCCTGTTGTTAAGTAAATCTGGTGATGTTAGCAAGTTAAAAAAAACTACCAATTCTGGTCCCTTTCTACAGAAATAAGATGGTCCAAACAGAATAGAGTTAGTTTGCTGAAAACATGAAAAGAAGAAGAGACAAAATTGGTTAGATCTGTTCTGAGTAAAGCTTGATCAATGGACAATTTTGAACTAACGCTATTCAGGAATCAAAACTAGCAAACAAACAGAATTAGATGAGGCAAAAATTGCAAATTTAACAAGAAAAGACTACTAATTCACCTCATGGAGCAAGTCGACCTTGGAGATAAGTTGAATAGAAGCCAAGTGACCTGCTAAACAACTTATTTAAAAGTTAGAACCTCAATAAAATTCCAGATTGCTGAAGACAACGATTACAGAAAGGAAAACTTTAAAATTTGTTGCTAGAAATAAAATGATTTGTGCCTAAACTATCCTAGGGCTATGGGGTCTAATGCCTGCAACCAAAGATAAGTTTATTCTTTTGATTAAAAGGACCCAATGCAGAAAATGAGGAGTGGACTCACATAGGAGCTCCACAAACTACAAAAATCCGAGAGAAATTTGCTACTTAAAGAGAGACATCGTGTGATAACTTCATTAGAATGTTTCTAACATGCAATTTCTAACTTCAAAAGACAAATTTACAAAGGAAAATATACCTCTCCGAGTGGCTAGCAACCACTTGGACTTCCAGCTTGAATGCTCTCCAAAAATCTGCAAGAGATCCCTCCTATGTGCTCCAAGAAACAAGCTTTCCACACATAATGGCTGAACAAACATCAATCTCCCATGTACTAGCAAACAATAGAAGCAAGAGATTTTATGTTGTTGATTGCAGCTTCATGAGACATTCTCCAGGTCGTTCTCCATTGGAATGAGTTGAGACGATCTGTGAGAGAGCCCATGTGATGGGTGTGTCATACTCCTCTGGATTGAGTTGAGATGACGTGTGGTCTCTTGTCGTGCTCCTCTGGACTGAGTTGAGACGACTTGAGATGGTCTCCTGTCAGACTCCTATGGACTTAGTTGAGTCGACTTGAGATGGCTCTCCAGATGGTACTCCTATGGACTTAGTTGAGTTGATCTGTTGAGAGTGACGTCCCTGTGGCTGAGCACAGGTGGACGTGTCCCTAGTGGCTGAGCACTAGAGGATGCGTGGATCCCTTGCTATATTGTCTGAGAGTAAGATTTGTTGTAACCCTAATTTGTATTATGAAGGGTACAAGTCGGCCCCACCATGTAAAAGATAATTAATATTGTGTAAAGATTAATTATATTATTCAGTTGAACAAGTCRACCCTATTGTGCCAATAGACAYACCCTTTTGATGTGCTAGGTCTTGTATAAATAGGAGTAGATCCCCATTGTGGATCTCACTCACTCACACTTCATTGTAACTTTCTCTCAAGCTAAGTGTACTACTGAAGTGCGCACTTCTCTTAGGCGCAAGTTTCTAGGTCAAAGAGCACCCTCTTGTGTGCTCTAGGGTTTATGGTGTGGGGGATCTTCTCTTGACTCTATAGCAAAGGATTATTGGGTTTTTCCCTTGATTGAGAAGGGTTTTCCCAGGATAAACTCTTGTGTTCTTGTGCATGGTTATTCTTCTTGTGATCTTGGTTATTGCAACACTTGTGTATGGTATTGCTGCATTGTTTATGGTTCAAGTACATGCTAAATTGAAATAAACCACATGTGCATGAGCTAAGCATTACAATTCAACATTTTATTCCATTGATTTCCAACCCAATACAATGAAGGGAGGGTCTCCTTATATAGATGAGGCACCCCACCAAAACCATGGTTGAGAAACCACGTGCTTTCTCAAAACCATGGGAAAAAACAACCCAAGGAGGGGGGCCCTCACAAAACCATGTGCAAAACCACGAGTTGCTCCAAAAACAACCACTCTCAAGTGGAAGATGGGCCCCACAAGAAGTGCGCCTCACTCAAAATCTGCATACATGAGGTCTAGAGAGAGAGTGCACTCTCAAGGTGTGTGAAATCGGTTCCACATGAGGGTGCGCCCCACTAAAAGCTAGCATGAGTATGAAAGGGGCCCACAAAGGGGGTGCGCCCAACTAAAATCTGGTTGTCCATACATAAGAGTGGAAAGGGGCCCACAAAAAGGGGTGCACTCTCACCAAAGTGCCAAGTAATCATCCCATGTTTGAACTTTGAAGTGGGTCCAAGAGGTGCGCCCCCTCACTTTGAGTGTAAAATATGCTAAGTAATCACCTTCATCATTCATGCATGCTCTATGTGTTGAAAATGTGCTAATGTTGTGGACAGTTCTGTCATGGTTCCTAGTGCAAGGTTCCAACTCATACTGATGAGTCAAGCTCATTACATAAGTCAATTAGTGGTTTACATAAGTGATATCTTCTAGCAACAAAATAACATTGAATTAATTTTACAACTTGCCCAAGCTTTACTATGGTGGGACAACCTTTAAGCCTTATTACATGTGTCAAACCCTAAGATCAAGGTGTATTTCCTAGGTCACCAAGTTGGAAGTAGGTGCTAATGTGGTTGATAGCGGAAAGGGGAAAATGGGACTTCATGTATTGACCATACAATTAGATGTTGCTGCATAGGTCTTCTTTTGCTAGCTCTCAAGAGTTAGAAGTCTTCATTTGTTCCATATGTGAGCCTTCGAGAGGGAGTGTTTAGCCTTGATTTAACATTATTCTCCCCTTTTAATTTTTCTTTGTTTTCTTGGTCCCTTTCTTTAGATATGCCCTTTTTTCGGCATGGGACTAAGGGTACATGGCTTTTTATATTTTTTGCTCTTTCCTCTAAGACTTTTTTCGGCTTTATTTGATTTCGGGCTTATATACATTGGGTCTTCTTTTGCTTTGTTCAAACCTTGCTGAATGATACACAATGAGTCAATCATGAACGAGAAATAAGATGAATGGGGCATATAATATAAGATAAGATCTAGGTTGCACGAAACGGGGAAACGTTTCCAAGTTTCCGAAATTGGGACGGTACGAAACAGGCCCCCCAAAAATGGAAACGTCTGGGGAAATGTCGTATATATAAAAAAATAAAAATATATATATATGTATATATAGTTTTTTTAAAAATAAGACATTATATTGCAAGAAAAACATAATGAGGCAAAAAAAATGCAATAATGATGCAAGAAAAACATAGAAAATGCAACAAAAATATATATTTGACTGTTTGGGGGCCCTGGCCCCCTTTTTTTTTTTCTTATTTCGCCTCAAAGACGCCCGAAACGCTGGTCGTACGGGCCGGTATGGCTAGGAAACGACGCTGGCCGTACCGTACCAATTTCGGAGTTTTGTACCAGTTTCGGGCAGGAAACCGGGGGGGAGGGCGTTTCCTGCAACTTAGGATAAGATAAGATAATTTTATAAATGCTCGACCAATGACCACAAAAGTAGGTCAAAGGGACTGTTGAGTACAATGGCATCAATACAATGTGGGAGTACCAAGGTAGAGTGCAACAAGGTAGAGTAGTAGAGTGAGATCAGTTCTAAGGTATGAAGAACCCTCGACCTCGAGCTCAGATATCTGCTATGATGATGAAATGTACTGTAGGTGACGATCTAAGAACAAGAGGAGATAGAAGAAGAAGAAATGAAATGGGTTTGTCCTGGAGTGGACCCATTTCTTCTACCATCCGAGGCGGACTAAAGGAAGCTGAGTATAGTAGGGTGTCCTGAGAGGGAGCTAGTAGGTTGTCTGGATCGTCCACTGCGTTGCTAAATAGTCGAGGTAGTGCACTGATGAGGTCTGGGAGATCTCCTCCATCTCCTGGGAAGGGATTTGGTCTGGTTATGTCGCTGAAATATCATGGGACAAGGGAAGGTCTCACAGATCCGAACTGATCTAGAGTCCAGGGCTGCATTGGTGTTAGTTTGTCTCTTAGTGCCCCTTCTTGAGGGTAGCATCGTGAAGGAGGTGATTCGCTGAATAAGGTCTGGTCTCGCAGGAGGCTAAAGAGTATGGACCTGGAGCCTGGAGGCCTCTTGTATGTATAAGGCTAAGCACCGCTGATCCGGATGCCTGAAGAATCTCGTGAGGATCTGAGTCCCTCTGAATAAACAATGAATTTGCCCTCTGATCTTATAATAAAATAGGGTAACGAAAGATGAAGTGCTCCTCAGTCTCGACCTCCTGAAGCTGGCATAGCTGACAGAGCCTGTTTGGCCGGTTGATTTGGTGGTCTGTCTCTACTCAAAGTCTATGAGAGCCCACTTTGAACTGGGCTAGAGGAATGCGAAGAACATGTACCCAGTGGTGGAATGCATATTGTGGTCGAGCAATGAGTCCATCCCTAAGCTCTAAGAAATGTTTAGCATAAAGGGCCATCTTTGGGCGTAACCCACCAGGAGGGTTAACCCAAGTAATCTGGATAAATTGCCTATAAATGTCATCTCTGATGATCTTGTTCAACACCTGTTTGGTTGGTAGGAGATGGCCAGGTGCATCCAAGGAATACCCAAATGGAGGTAGGCGATCCATTTGAATGCCCACAGACTCTAAAAGATTTGAAACCCCTGTGAACCAACCTTGAGCCCGACCTAATGGGTTAGAGAGGGCAATAGTTTTTGAAGAATAATATGCCAAGTACGAGTACCAGTCTCGCCCTTTTGTCGAGTCAGTTAGGCCTCAGATGCGATGCAGAAAAGAGACCAGTACAAACACTGTCTCGAGTCGGAAGGGTCGAGCCCCAAACTCTGCTAGGATGATGTGATGAGGAACTGTCTGCTTGCATCTAATGATGCGACAGAGGAGAAGGGTCTGGACTCTCTCAATTGAGGTCCAATGGACTAGAGTAAAGAAGGCCCCCAAATATTTGAGCCATAGAGAACAGTGGGTCGGATAAGGGAGTCCATGAGAGACATCTTGGATGAGATGTCTTGAAAATGGTGGCAGAAACATTGTCTCTCGAGAAGGGCTAAGGACCCATATCCCTTGGCAATCTGGGGCTGGAGGGCTAGTCGCAAATTGAAACAGGGTCTCGAAAATCATACTCCTAGGTACGTGTAGGCACTGGTGATTGATCTTCTCCCCTCTGAAGAAGAAATTAAGGTCCACGGACTTCTACAACCCATTGAAGATCATAACCTTGGTTTTACACAAGTTGATCGTCAATGGCCGAAGGTCGTAGAAGAGAGTTAGGGCATCCAACTGTCTCTATAAACCCTCTAGGGACGAGGCTAGTAGGACCATATCATTAGCGAAAAGCAAGATGGATATCAAAACCCRGTGGAGGAGACATCCGTCATTGTCCTGGATATGCTCATAGAGAAAGGCCTCTAGCTCATCAATATAAATCCCAAACAATGTGGGGGATAGGGGGCAACCCTGTTTAACTTTGATGGTACTCCTGATGAAATTTGACATCCCGTGAACYATGCGGAGGCGACCAAGAACTGACTCATAGAGGCGCTGATGGAAGTCAATAGGGTATGGGAGATACCAATGTCGGTAAGCCTCTGGAACAAGGCTTCTCTCAGGACGGAGTCGAAGGCCTTTCAAAAATATACGAAGCAGTGATAGACTTTTTGTAACGTCCTCGACCATCCATGCTGGGCCACGCTACGCCAGAGAACACTTTTGTTCTCTCTGCGGAACGTACTGTAACATACCCAACATCATACTCAGCTATGCCACATAAATTTTTCGAATTGCATGCAATTAAATTATATATACACAGAGCTCTTGCGGAAACATATATATAAAACGTAAACCATACAAATACATCTGTAAATGCACGGATTCACACGGAAATAATAGTAAACATATACATGCAGCATATACATGCAATACCCATAAATATAAAGACAGTTACAAACAGACGTAGGATAAACCCATAAAAATAAACACGTAAATGACAATGCAACATGTAAATTTATCACACAATTGACACTTATCTTGGCAAGAATATCACCAACTGCGTGCAGACCTTCCACGAACCTCCCAACCTTAGACCACACTGCTCATCACTCTCAGCAGTGGGTCACTCTCGAGTTGGGACTAAACTCCACCCGGGTAGAGGGATTCCTAACCAGGCTAATGGCTCATAGACAACAGAAAAGACTCCGTCACAAGTGCCAACTCAAACTAACAGCCTATAGTCCCTCATTCCCCACATGCCTGTCCCACCCCTGGAAGTGTGCCCCTTCTCTGCTCAACAGTCCCTCGATTGCCCCACTTCCCTTCCAGGGCTTCAGCAACAGGCTGGACAGGAAGTCTCAGAGCCCTGTAGCTGTAGTTTAGCACCCTCAGGAAATCAATTCCCCAACAATTCTCTCACTCAGAGAGAAATTGCTCACGGGCCTGACAACCCGGCTCTTCAATATCCCGCGGGCCTGACAACCCGCTTCTTCAATATCCTGCGAGCCTGACAGCCCGCTTCTTCAGTCCAACTCCCAAGCTAACCCGCTACACAAACAAGTATGGCTATGGGTACAGGTTCAGGTACAGTCGTGAAGGTATGGAGGATAGCTCAATGAGTGAGTGAATGCTCATGGAATGGCTCAATGGAGAATCTAATGATGGAAGGAATGATGGTGAGAATCCCTGAAAATGAACTAAGTCCCAACAATATGTATGCATGTCCCCAATTTGACATTTGTCATGTTGGGAGCTACTTTGGTCCACTTGTCCCCAACTTTGGAACTTAGGATAAAATAATTACCCATACTTTATACTTTAAGAAATATTAATATAATATTCCTTTTTGGCTTAAGCTCTTTAGCTTAGCCCTTTTTCCTTAACCTTTAGCCCCCACCCTTTCCCTAACTAGTGGAGTTTAGTCCCCCATACTCTTTTATCATGGTCGGTCTGTGCGCAGCGATGTATTTTATATTAATGATGAGACATATATACAAAAATAGGCACACTGGCCTTTAACATCTAGGCTCTCCGGCCTAATCAAAACATAAGCATCCTAGCTTATAATAACTGGCTCACCAACCTATAATACACAACATATACACAAAGGTTCCCTGGCCTCAATATCACGTGCACTTAAGTTGCTGTGCGCGTTATCTTGGAATGTGCACACTTCATCATTTTACTGCGCAGTACATGCACGCACTATGCCATGAAATGTGCATACAAAATGATATCAAAACAGCTCACCAACTTACGTGCATTTGTATTTACATTTACAATTGGGTTCGGCCTAGGGATATTACACTTTCAAAGATCGATGTCGTGCCTCCTCAATGATGGCCCGGAGGGTAAAGATGTGATCGATGGTCTGATGATTGGGTCGAAAAAGATGTGATCGATGGTCTGATGATTGGGTCGAAATCCTTCCTGTTCCCTAGCTTTAAGATGTCTACACTCAAGCTCACTAGAGAGCTTCATATGGAGAGCCGTAGCAAAAGCTTCGAGAATGTATGGCCCACCATGATCGTCTTGTAATTGTTGGGATCCAAGCTAGGGCCCGATTTGTGTATCGGGTGAATGATGTTGTGTGACCAAGCCGAAGCAAAACCTGTACGAACCAAATGGTTGAAGAGATCTGCCAAGTGAGAAACTAAAGCACAAAGACCGTGGTTAAAAAGCTCTACTTGAAAACCTTCCTCATCTGCTGCTTTGCTGTTGTTCATCACCCAAACTGCCTCTCTGATATCCTTGTCTAAGAATAAGAAGCACGAGGAGTGTGGAGATGTGACCTAAATCTAGTCCTGTCCAAGAATGTCATAGAGTGGATATGTGGGAAAACATGGAGCTGGGATCTAGGCCGGATGGGAGGGGGGTGTGGCGGGGGAGGATGGTACGCTAAAAGTTTTAAGGAGAGTGAGTAAGGGAAATGGATAAATCATTTCTTCTCTGAGAGACAAAGAGGCGTTTCTTGCGGCGGAGGAGACAACGATACGAAGCTTTGAGGTTGGGGTAGGAGGGGTGAGCATGGGTGAATGCGTATCGAAGCCGGCGGTGGAGGACATTGCATTCTTCGTCGTACTAACTTTTGTGAGTGAAATTAGTGATTTTAATCACTAAAAAAATATTTTTACTCTCAAAACCCCAAAAAGACATAAAAAATCAGAAATGCTAAGTTTTAGCAAAGTTGTCGGAAACATGTTTTAACATGTTTTTAGTGAAATAAGCCTAAAAGTCTATGTGGCAGTCAAAGGGAGGCATCTTTGAGTTAGAGTTTGAGTTTAGAGGGTTTTTAATTAACGTTTATTTGATTTAAGAGAGATCTCCAAGAGGAGGTGCGCCCCTCTTGAGGAGAGGTGGCACCCTCTTGAAGAGAGATGTCAACCTCTTGAGAGGTGGTACCTTCCTCTTCCCCCTTTGCTTCACACTTGTCATTCTTTGGGGAGAAGAGAGATGTGGCAGCCCACTCCTTACACTTGATTGCCCATACTCTCACAAGTGGTGCACCCTCCCTCTACACTTGGTGCGCCCTCCTCCATGGAGCTCTCCTTCCCCTTTGCTATATAATGGAGCTAGTTCTCCCATTGTAATCAGATTTGATGTAAAGTTATGCTGTTGTAATTGGCTTTCGAGCTATTGTGGATTAAAATTTGAAGACTTTGGAGGTCACTCTTGGTGTCTTGTGTTAATGTGTGGATGCCATTCTTCTTTGTGGATGTGTTGAGATTATGGTAAACCTCACTTCTTGCAATTGTATTTGTTATTAATCCTTGTTGACCGCCTATTCAGCACAGGGGTCAACTCATTATCATGAAGGTTTATCTATGTTGAAGACAGAGATGGTTCTACTGGGTATCTTATATCCCAACACTTAAATTTTTGTAAACGGAATTTCCGCACCCCTGCGTGGGTATATAATGTAATAATGTCTGCATGGATCATAGTTAGGTCAGGTACCTTGGGTGATCCATCAGGGGAGTTCCTTTCATCGAGGGTTTTTTATTCTCAGGTTGTCGACCAGACAAGCTCCTGGCCG
>JASDQU011029329.1:16987-31245 GCA_032191745.1 Picea mariana
CTATAAAGGTCGTTTGTGTTTAAGTAATCAGTCGCACCTTAAATCCACTGTGTTCTCTGAACTTCATTCTTCACCAATAGTTGGGCATTCAGGCTTTACCAAAACTTATGAATGGGTCAAAAATTCTTTTTTCTAGGAAGGTATGAAACAAGACATCTGCACATTTGTGGCTGAATGTGATACATGTCAACGCAATAAGGGCGAAACCATCAAAAACTCCAGGCACACTCCAACCGCTCCCAATTCCTCCTACTATTTGGATGGATATTTCTATGGACTTCATTATTGGCTTACCCAAATCAAGCAATAAGTTAGTCATCATGGTTGTAGTAGATCTTCTTTCCAAATATGTTCATTTATGTGCTCTTCAACACCCATTCACCACATCCACAGTGGCTCAAATTTATACGGATAATATCTTCAAACTCCATGGCATGCCTCGCTCTATTGTCTTTGACCGTGATACAACTTTCACCAACAATTCTTGGCAAGAATTGTTTAGGCTCCAAGGAACCCAATTGCATCTCGACATCGCCTATCATCCCCAAACAGATGGACAAATTGAAGCTGTAACAAGTATTTGGAAACATATTTGTGGTGTTTTGCGGTCCGACCGACCAACTCAGTGGGCTCAGTGGTTATCCCTAGTTGAATGGTGGTACAATACATCTTACCATGTTGCCACTCGCATGACTCCCTTTGACGCAGTCTACGGGCAAAATCCATCGTCAACTCTCTCCTACCTGCCAGGTGTCTCCAAGGTTCATGAGGTCGACAACACTCTTACAGTCTGCACGACCATTCTCCATACCCTCAAAGAAAATTTGGTCATGGCTCAAAATTGCATGAAGCAACAAGCAGATCAAGGTCATTCAGAACATAAATTTGTTGAAGGGGACCAGGTATTTCTTCGTCTGCAACCTTATAAGCAAACTTCACTCAAAGATTAACACTATCAAAAACTTGCCCCAAGTTTTATGGTCCTTATATCATTCTCAAACGAGTGGGGCCTGTGGCCTACCAGTTAGCTCTTCCCAGTCACTCTAAACTGCATTAGGTTTTTCATTTCTCTTGCTTAAAGAAAGGGATGGGAACTAAGTGCCAGACTCAAACCAGTCTCCCTCGTTTGGATGAAGAAGGATCAATTTGGTTGCAACCACAAGCAGTCTTGGACCAGCGCGACCATCGTTTCTGTCAGCGCACCATCAAGGAAGTTTTAATTCAGTGGAAGGATACACCACCACAACAATTTCCCCATCTCAAGCCTTGAAGATAAGGTTGTTTTTCAAGGGGGAGGGCATGTTAGGGACCCAACCTCCCTAACTCCTCATGTAGGTAGAATAATATGTTTTCTATGCAATAAAGGTCGACATTAGTAAATAAGGCCTATATAATAATGTGAACAAGTCTAATTTAAGAAGACTTAATAGAAGTTTCTACTTCTAGAAAGATCTTCCTCTAGAATGTTCTTTAGAAGATAGAATTAGTATAAATAGGAGTAGAAGGCATGGGAAAGTCTTGTCTTGAGAATTATTGTAATAGAGCTCTGCTCTGCTGGAGGTTTCCCTCTCGAAGAGGCAAGTGAATTTGGCTTTCTATCAATAAAGGTATCATTGTTGATGTTTTTGTTTTCTATATTTTGTTGTTCCACTGATATTTGTCATAATATTTATGTTTCTGCTTATTATAATACATCTAGTACCTTACAAACTACCTCATTTAATAAGAACCTCAAAACAAACAACTAAAATTAAATGTTGATACATTCTCCCAACTAGTGTCAAACTCTGGCCAGATATTTAAGAAAATCTACACAACCCTTACAAGTTAGGAAAATAAGATTCCTTTGGCCTTATGAATATATGAATCAAGTGTTCCAACTTCCAATGTGTTGATGGGCCAGAAGATAAGAACAAGTTCCAATTCACATCATCAAATCAATTTTTCCTGTATTGGACATTTCACAAAACATAATGAGTAATCTGCAGAACAGCTGTATATCTCTTCATAAAGGCAAATTTTGTTTGTATCCATCCCTTCCCCTTAAAGTACTTTGAACATATTATGAATTGTATTGCATTCATGGGACCTTTAACTTTCCATTGCAAATATATATGTTGCACCTCATCCTCCAGCATCGATTACCCATGATGGTCAAGATTTAGAAACATACAATCATGTGCCTCATCCTCCAGCATCCATTAACCATGATGGTCAAGATTTAGATACATACATTAATATGATTGTAGCATTAATATCATTAATATTTTAACCATGTTTCAATCTAGTCAACAACACAGTATAAGCCACTCGCTATAGACGTTTCTCACATGATAACAAGTTTCAATTCACATCATCAAATCATTTTTTCCTATATTGAACATTTCACAAAACATAATGCGTAAGCTGTGAAGGAGTTGTGTATCTCTTCATTATGTATGCATTTTGCATGATGGTTTTATATACATACAATTTACCTTGAACATAAAAAGGAATTTGAGACTTTCTTCCACTGTTAAAAAACAAGTGAAAAGGTATCAAACAATCATACCATAGATTTTTGAATGGCAACATACCTGGAACAACATGCTTACTATAGTATGGGAACCTTCTTCCCACAATGTTTGCTTGGATGTTATGTCTCTCCTTGATATACCCTCCATACATTCACCCTCACTATTGTTGATTCATTGGAAGATTATGCCCCTATTAGTAATTCCTAGTTTTAACTTTTACTTGCATTGTTAGATTGTCATTGTTCAATAACCTCCAAACTTTGTTATATCTTTCATAATCATATCACCTACCAATGGCGATCATGTAAGTCATGCAAGATCCTCTACTTGTTCCCAACCACACACAATAAGGAAATTTAAATGATAGCATCTATAATAAAGAAAAATTTAAATGAGAGAAAATAGTTAAGACCACAATGGGCATTCAACTTGAATGAATGATTACACAAATTTGAATACATAACATTTTTTTTCTATTTACAGCAAAACACTTCAAAAAAGCAGCATAAAGTGAAGACCCAAGTGGACATTCCAATATGAGAAAGTATTATACTGGGAGTAAAGAAAGAGTTGAAGAAAACATGCAACCCTTTCCTAACAGCAGTTATGCTAGTCTCAGTTTTGATATGCTCCTTTTACTGCTCTTGATATACAGAAACCCTGGCACTTTGAGCTTGAATAATATTTTAATTGTTTCAGGAAGAAGAAAAGACAACAACAGAAAAACAGTTGGAAACATAATATTATTTGCCGAGAGCATGCACGTTTGGAGTCTATAATGTATAGCGAAGTCAATAATAAAAATATCATATTGATGATTGTTAATTAAAAGCTTCTATTTCATTATACTCTCTGGATAATCTTCAATTGAAGACAGAATCACATGCTGGTGTCACAGGTGGTTGTCTCGGGGAGATAGGTTAGTWATGGTTAAGTCGATTTTAGAAAGCATACCAAAAGGTATCTTGGATAAGATAAGGAAAAAGTGTCAATTGGGTTTAGCTCGGGTGGTTGGGAGAAATGATTGTTATCTTCCCCACCCGGGTTCAATTCCCGTAAGTGACATGTTGAGCTCATAATGAGTATATTGTTGTAAAGGCCTTGAGCCGTGTTGTTGACCGGCCTTGTCCATTAAAGATTCTAGGGTTTACCCTGGGTACCATCCTCGAAATGAGGGGAAGTATTCGGGGGCTTTCTAACTTGGAAAAAAAGATAAGGAAAAAGTGCTTCAGTTTTCTTTGGACTGGCAAAAGAGAAGTGGAAGGTATTCCCCTTGTCAAATGGTCGATGATAGCCAAACCAAAGGAGGCAGGAGGTTAGGGTCTGAAAAACCTTTGTCTTTAGTCAGGCCTTAGCAGCAAAAAGTCTCTGGAGACTTTTATTCAATAAAGGGTTGTGGGGAAAAGTGATGAAAATGAAGTATTTTGAGAACAGAGTCTCGGAGGACTGGATAAGACGAGAGGAAGCCTTTTAAAAGAGCATCAAATGTGTGGAAAGGTCTGGTTGAAGTTTTCAATATTTTAGATAATTGGGTTGCTTCGAAAATTGGGCACGGAAACAAGTTGAAAATAGGTGAGGATCCATGGATTGGTTGCAGTGGAAATCATAGGTCGCTAGATCCACTTCTGGTAACTCTCCATGCAAAAGGAATTACAAGGTTAGATGATGCTTCTAAAAATGTGGATCAGGGAGTTGGGATTCAATGTTGGAAAACAGCAAAGGACTTGGAACTACAGGATGACCAGGCAGCACAATGGACACAATATACAAATCTCCTAAAGCACAATGCCATCTGCCTTAAGGAGCAAGATGATGAGTTAAAGTGGACAAGAAATAAAGCTACAGGGGTGCTTACTGCTAAATTAAGCCATAAAGCTAAGATTGGAGAAGATCTAAGAGAAGAGAGGCTGTAGTGGTAGAGAGTTGTTTGGATGTTAGAAAATCCTCTAAAAACTAGAATCTTTCTTTGGCTTGTTCTGGCCAATAAGATACTAACTTGGGATAATGGTCAAAAAAGGAACTGGATAGGACCTGGATGGTGTAATCTGTGTAAGGACGCAAGTGAAACTGTGGTCATCTCTTTGTAAATTGCACATTTACTAAGGCAGTCTAGAAGGAGGTGTTACAAAGCTATAAACTCCAAAATCTTTGGGATAAATTATCTTTGATGAAATGCTTTGAATCCTGGATAACAGATAGATCTGTTACATCTCACAAAGCATTACCATGCCATGTATTATGGGGGGTGTGGTTAACCAGAAACAAGATGATAGGAAAGGAGGCACATTTAGGTTGGCTAACCCATCAAATTAGACTTTCCTATGGAGAAGTTTGGAAGCCTCCTAAACAGAAAATCCCAAGCAGATTAAAAGAACCTAGTATTGACTTCACAAAGTCTTGGGACTTCATTGATGAAGCTTATCAACTTTCAAAAGAAGCTCTTACTCTGCTGGAAGGACTTCTGATTGAACAAGAATTCAGGGACAATATCCCTCTGGTAATTCAGGGACAATATCCCTCTGGTAGTTGTTCAAAAGTCACTTTATTGATGAATGCATATTGGTCTTACAAAGTTTGCTCTCTTTTTTGGAGTCACAGTCAGTTCTGTCTAAGTTAGAATTTTGTCTGTATTGTAGCTAGTAAGAATCCAGTTTGGAACTTTTTTGGAAGATGACTGTATATGTCTCAACTCTCAAGTCTAGGTTGATGACATTCTGGTAACATGAAACTGAGCCGAATGGCTAGTAAATGTGTATTTTGATTTCCCCTTTGAAATATCAAATACAAAGATTTTTTTCTAGGAAAAAAAAAGTCTCTCTGGATAATCCTATTTTGGGTTCTTCTTGACCATATGCATGCCCTTCAGACTTTGGCTTGACGGTCCTTGATCTAAAGTGTTCAAAACCTTTATACATAACGGTTTCTAAATGGTTCCAAAAAATAACTAGCTTTTACTCTTTCCAAAACGATGACTATATAAAGAAAATGGCATTCTCACTTATGAGGAAGATGAGGCCATTCGTATATTGATCAACAAATTGCTCAAGTCTGCATCTAAAATTGAATCCTAAACTAAATAAGAAAAAAAATTCAAATCTTAACCAAACCCCAATTACAGGATGTAGAGGCCTCCTATAGTCTTGCTCTTGCAATCCACAAAAAAAAAGATATAGAACTATTGTTTTACATTAGCATGCAAATTAAACAGTCTCCTTTTCTAGTGCCTGAAACTCCAAGGTGAGTCTCACCCCAAACCATACCCTTAAGGTTGGTTCAACAAAGGAAATGAAGCAATGGGTGAAACATCACTGTCCAGTCAAGTTCACCATGCCTCCACTTGTAGATGAAGTCTCCTGTGATGTTGTCCCAATTGATTGTCGTAGAATTAATCATTGTTTCTCCTTATTTTTCAGATAGGGATGGAATTGTCAAGAGGATGTCAACAAATAAGGATGGTGTAAGCTGTGCTATTGATTTTCGACTTCCAAGAGGTTTCCTCAACTTTGTTTCAAAAGGTCAACCATAATATGGATCAATGCTTCCGAAAAATTTGTGATATGTATGGTACTTGAAAAATCTGGTAGGCTAGTAAAGTTAGTGAAATTAAATTCACCATAATAGAATCAACTGCAAGAGATCCCGAAAAAGTTATCAAGAAGTCTTCTTAGGGCCTACTTTAATTCCTCAGACAAGGATAATTACCTACACCATTGGCTCATTTCCTGGAGACTCCATTCTCATTCAGCTTTGTCTGAAACTTCATCGTTGAAGAATGGTAAAATCAAGAAACAAGTACGAGGAAAACTTCATAAGCATCAATTTGAAGCCTAGTTACCATAAATTGAAGTTAGAAAAGTTATATGCATAGAAAATTATATTAAAAACACTTTATATGATTGATTAGAAATGCCATTGAAGGGATCATTTACAATATCTTACCAAAGACAATAGATTTGATGATTACATTTTGGTAAATACTGATTTGAAGCCTAGTTACCATCAAGTAAAGTTGCAATAGAAATATGCATAGAAAATAACATTAAAAAATAAAACCCTCCAAGGGTTATATAATTGGTTAGTAATTCCCTTGAAGGGATCATCTACAATATATTACCAAAGACGATAGATTCATGAGTACATTTTGGTAAATATTGATTTGAAGCCTAATTACCATCAAGTAAAGTTATAAAATAAATATGCATAGAAAATGACATTAAAAACCCTCAAGGGTTATATGATTGGTTGGTAATGCCCTTGAAGAGATCATCTACAATATCTTACCAAAGACAATAGATTCAATAGAACATTTTGGTATGCACTGTTAAGATTACTAGATGTTGAACTTAAAAGACCCTCGACCTTCCATACTTGGAGGGATGGACACTCTAAATAAAGTAATAAGCTCAAGTACTGGATTATGCATTGTGAATATTTAACCAACAACATCCTTTGATTGGGATTAACATTTTCCTTGTGGCAGTTCTCATGGTTCCATTATGTACTTGGAATTGAAGTTTGCTTATGATTTCAATTAACCTCAGTCGACATAGAGATATTTTATGATACTTAATGCCAAATCCTAGTAAGTTGTAATTAATAGAAAGTTCGACGAAATTGATAACTAAACTTATAGAAAGGAGTTTTCATTAATAATGCCTAATGCCTATTCATAGTAGTAAAATATAGGAAAGGAAATCACAATGGAGAATTCAAATTATACAAATGATCCATAGCCAAGTATAAAAATGTTTAATCAAGTCTCAGATAGAACACAGAGATGGCGACAAAAGAAAAAGAAAATGGTGGTTGTATTCAAATAGATCGTAAACATTGCTGTTGTCATTGGAGGACAAATTCAAGGACGAGGGCAAACGTTAAAGATAATACAATATGTTATTAAACCAGTCTGGACTAAGGAGGACCTAATGCTTGCAAAATAGATTAGACGGCATATTTTGGACTTCATCCAATATAATTTTAGTGTTGAGTGCTTCAAGGTTTATAAACCATCGTTAGTTGACAAAACAAAATATCCTCCATTGTCCTTAACATATATATATCCTAAATCCCAGCAACATCTAACCAAATATATCGTTGTTGGAACAATGATTAAAAAACCAAAAAGCCAGAGGTCAAATTGTTGAATTTAAAGCAGCTGCAAGAGCCATTCTCCGGGAGGATGGCAAAGACCCTAGCCGAGATCTAGGGCCCCCAATGCACTCCTGGGGTTCTTGGTCTGGGACCAAACAGTCAGAGCCATGGCAAAAGACCCTTGTAAGGGCCCCCAGTAGATAACTGGTGTTCTTGGTCTAGGACCAAGCAGTAAAAACCCTTGAGAGGGGCCCCAGTATATCACTGAGGTTCTTGGTCTGGGACCAAGCAGTTAGAGTCCGTAGATATGTCTAGGGCCCCTGGACATGTTCCAGTGTACCCATGTCTGGGGCACGGGTTGATCCTTGGTCTTGTACCTTGGTGGATAAGACCCCAGAAATGATCTGGGGCAACCTGGTCCTTGATCAGGCAATTGTTGGTGTATGACCCTCTTTGAAGGCGGGCATGACCACATAAGGGATGTATCCCATATGCAGTGATGATAAAGTTAAAAAGGTCACCTTGAGAATTATATGGACATGTGTAAACCTCTCCTAAACCCTCCTCCCTTGGTTTTTGGGCTTGAGTTTGTTTGGGGGTTGTGTTTTGTATTTTTGGGGCTAAAACAAGAAATATTTAATTAATGTAAATTGTAAATATATTTAATTAATATTTATATTAATTAAATATATTATTTTTAATTATTACTTCTTTTATCTAGCCCTCACCCAAAAGTATAAATTAGAACCCCTCCCCCTTCATTCTTACACTCTCATTCCTCTCTCTCCTAAGTGTGGCGGATTGCTCCCTTGCAACAGTTCGGCCTCCTTACAATAGTTAGCGGCTCCTTTAGTGGCAGTTTTCAGGCCTTCCTTTGTGGCAGAGTTTGTTCCAGGTTCTTGCTGATTTGTTTTTGCTGCTATGAGTATGGTGAGTGCCTTCCACTACTGAGAATTCTGGTGTTGCTGCTCTCTACCAGCCAACCATCCTTTTATTAGCCAGCAAACCCTCTTCATCGGTTTGTCATCCTCTATCTGAATTTCTTGTGAGGGTTGCGGCAACCTAAGTAAGGTGGTTGGGCTATCCTTTAAGGCAGTAGTCCCTCCTCCTAACTGTTCTCTTCATGCATGAAGGTTTGGGGTGTTTTTCAGTAAACTTGTGTGAAGTTCTGGTCGTGGTTTAACAGTCCTATAATTCTCTTGGAAAGAGATCTAACCCTTGAGGTAGATCCATGACTCTAGACTTTTTCTGAGCATATTACCAGTGGCTCTTCATCCCTTGTGTGAGGCATGAACTCCTTCACTGATCAGAGGTAAGACATCAAGAGGTAAGTTATTTAGGACTCAAATTAATTTGTTATTGTATAGATCTGTGTGTTTCTAATTCTGTAATCCATTCTAGTTTAGATCTAACACAGTCTTGTTTAGATCTGTTTGATTGATCTTTCTGGAATTAGAAATCTAATGGTTAAGTTTTCTATTGCATAGATCTGTCATCTATCTACTTAGATCTATTATCTAATTGCTCAGATCTGTTATCCATTGCTAGATCTATTATCTATTGGTTAGATATGTTACCTAATTGCTCAGATCTGTTATCTATTGTTAGATCTACTATCTACTTGCTTAGATATGTTATCTAATGGAAAAAATGATCTATCTTGCTTATTAAGAAAAGTTTAAGTCTGAATCTAATCATTGCTTATGAACAGAATTCTAGATCTGAGCATTATGCACACTCAGAAATAAGTTTATGGTTTAAGCCTATTTGTTGTTCTATCTAACAGATTTTAAAAAGACAGTATTTTTCTGCTTTACTTCTCTAATTCTAACACAAATCAATAATGGTCACAAAAAGGGACACAATATTCCTATTAGAAAAGTGGCTCATAAAGGTTAAGGTGGAAAAATAAATTTTAAACATGGATTCAGACAAACAACAAAGGTTAAGTTTGTATTGGCAAAGCTCGAGGATCAAATGTTACCATGAGCTTATTAAAGGTTTTGGTGAGGCTTTTATTCTAAATATTATGTACTAGGGTTTTTTCAGATAGAAATCAAAATGGTGTTCTTTCTAGATCATGTATGTCCTCTATCCTGTTCTTTTAAGTTTTAAGTGCTTCACTTTTTCATTTTGTTGGTTTGGACAAAAAATTCAGAGATGTAGAAGAATGAATTGTAATTATTATAAATCAACTAATAATGAAAGAAATATACCAATTCCATGTCTAGAATATTTCCATGAAACCCCAGCTGTTGCTTCACTTTTTTATTTGGTTTGGACAAAAAATTCAGAGATGTAGAAGAATGAATTATAATTCTTATAAATCAACGAATAATGAAAGAAATATACCGATTCCATGTCTAGAATATTTCCATGAAACCGCAGCTGTTGAAACCGCACCGATCACACTCCCAGTGGCTGCTATCTTGGCAGCTTGTCTCGTGAGCTTCAGCTGTAGACCCAAACCAGATTTTTAACAAAACAAATGAACAGAACAAAACAAAACAAAACCCTAAAACATACTGAGATCCATTGTTGCGCCAAAACCCCTGAGATAAATTAAAGAATGGAAAACAACCTGAGGGCCATAGACGGGATCCGATTGGATGAACTCCTCCACGTCGGCATCGGTCCACCTGGGCAGAGGTTTGTCCCTGCCGAAGATCTGCTTATACTTGTTCATATACGAGAATCTCTCCTTCCAAAATTGCTTCCTCACCCCCCAGAATGACGAATCCTCTTCCGAGGAATTGTTCACCTTTTCCCCCATTCTTCTCCAACCTCTGCTAAGACTGATACTATGTTTTCCTCCTTAACAATACTCACGACTATAGACGTTATCTCTTGTGAAAGCCAGAAATACTTAGTGAGTGTTTTAGTCAGGTGCACCAAGACAGCTTGGATTCTTATAATTATGCTGGCTGGCCGTATCGGAGCGGCCAAAAGGACCGAAGAAGTGGAAGGATTGCCAGAAATACTTAGTGAGTGTTTTAGTCAGGTGCACCAAGACAGCTTGGATTCTTATAATTATGCTGGCTGGCCGTATCGGAGCGGCCAAAAGGACCGAAGAAGTGGAAGGATTGTTGAGGGCAACCATCCCGGTACCTCTAGCTTGGCCATTTTTATAAACATCATATAATAATTAAATACCGTAAAAAATGGTGTCAACCCATAGCAATTTTTTTCAGCTTTTTTTTAAGTACAACTCAAACAAGTGGGTACTTGTAATGCTATTACATAGATGGTAAGTGTGTCCTTGAGTTGGATTAATGGTTTGGCTATGAAGAGAGGGTGAAATTTGGGGTTTCCCAAGGGAAATTTGTCCCAAAAATTTAGAGACTAAATTTTTATTTTATTTTTTTTTAATTTTTTTTTGGTGAGTAGATTTTATTATTATTATTGAATATGATGATGATTGTAATTTTTATAGAAATTTTTTATTGGTTGAATACTTTATTGGTTATGTATCATAAAAGGCTACGATTAAGGCACATATGTTCTAAAGGGGTTTTTTCTTTTTTGCTTTTCTTGAAAAAAAAACATATGATTGTTGTCATTGTTGTCATTGCTCACAAACCTTAGGTATGAAAAAATTTCCTAGTTATGTTTTCACATTGGGTTCAAGGTTTTCCTTTTTGACGAAAAATACCCTTTTCACTCCCTGCAATTTCAACATTCCTCAGCCAAAAAATTATTAGTGTTTATGCACATTAGATTTTCAAAATATGCATACTAACAGTCCATCATATTTATATAAACATAAAAATGGGATCTCATTTCTTGCCTATGCCTCATTTCAACATACCAAACCTTTTAAAACGTAATTCAATATTTCAAAGGATTTTAACAAATGCGTCAATATTCATGGCCACGTTCATACCCAATGCACTCTTGCATTGATTTCAAGTTTGTCACGCTTTATGACAGGTTCTTGGCCATGGTGTGTTGGAATTTAACCAACCTCTTCACCATATGGCTTCTTCATTTTCATTCATTCTTACAGCAGGACCATGCTTCCTACTATAGGTCGATCACGATCCCAAATCAGTACACATGAAACTCATAAGTTTCACATGAATGCCTTTAATCATTCTTCCTTCATTAATAACCAGGGTGCCAACACTTATGGCCACTCAATTCGTTTTCCTCCAATGCTTACATAATGTAAGTAAAACATTGGAAGGTCCTCCTTCCTTACCGCAAATTCCATTGTCTACCCTCTTATGCAACATGCACTCCCTCAATGCATTTCATGCATCGTGCTAACTATGAGTACCTTTATTCCCAAAGAGCCAGTCCCCGCGATCACAGTCTAACATAGAGTGCTAAACTCTACCTTCCTTGACTGGCCCGGAGGACTCTGCTTTTCTCTCCATGCGATCGAGAGTTGTGACCTTAGCTCTATTCTTTTCAGCGCTACCCTTTCAGCTCCCGTGTTTGAGTGCTATGATCCTTGCTAAACCTCTTGTCTGCAATTCGACGGTGAATATTTTTCTTTCCCTAGGTCCAACGGTTGCAAGGGATTGCGAAACCTCAACTAGTTTGCGGTTTAGTTCTCCTTCCGATCCCCGCAATAGATGTGGGTCGTCCGATCTACGATTGGACCCCAAACTCAAACAAAACTGTATTGAGTTTAAATTACAGTCACAGACTTTGTCGTTAACTTGTGTGCCTATTCAATCTCCGCAATGAATATTGGTTGTCGATCTTATCGAACGACTGGCGTTTGATCTGATAACTCCAGTGGATCTTGAAATCGATCTGACGACTGAGATTGGTTTCCTTCCGATGAACAACTCACATTCATCTCCTATGTCAGGTTTTCGATTAACCTAATTTGATCGGGTTTTTCTTTTGCGGTCCTCATGATCTCGATCTGTAGTTGAACGAAGGGATTTCTACGATCTCTAGTAAAGGTCTTTGATGATCTCTTAGTAAAGGTCAATAGAGATCATTTGGTTTAGATGTTGTTGCATCATACAATCAGTCTTCCCTGTCAGAGGTTCACACCTCCAACATTCGGGTTCTCCTTCCTTAATCATACCCTACGTGGGTATCCATGACATACAACTACCCTTTCAAAATTTCATGCATAACATGAGACAATAAATAATTCAGAAGGGATTTTCATCCAAATCTTTTCATACCTTGAGCCACATAATCATGAACATTTTTATACCTATTCTTGGCTGCTAGCACCCTCTTTCTGATTTTTACCTCATCAGCAGTGCTTTAGGGGGATTCTTACAATCATGTCAACAATCTTTCGAACGCAGCCTTCCCATGGTCATCCCCTACTCGGGGTTTCCCATTATTGGTAACTATCTTCCTCAACAGTTCCAATTCCTTTCTACACACAACATGCATCATTAGTTGTAATATCAATTAAAATGCATGTATCATAACATTCGAATCCATAAGACTTCGTCAAAAGTCCTAGCATATCTTTATGCACTTCATCACATTATCTTCAAGGGTTTCCATGAATACAATACATACAGTTCTCAACTGTTTCTGTAGTAATACAATCATCATTACTATGATGTCAAAACATTTACTTTTATTAGTAAATCAGCTTTCTCATTCGAGAGGAAACATGGCACATAGCARGAAAGGAGTCAGGGGCTCTCCCCTTCTTCTAATTMTTTCTACACCGCCTGAGACTTTTCAGCCCAGCTGAGTTATCTCTGAAGGCCTCACTGTCTTTTCTTAACATGGCTTCAACCAAGCCAATTTAATCAAATATACTCATGTATCCATTCATTAGTCTTTTATTCATTACATGATGTTTTCAACATGTAATCCAGGATTCTTATATAGGCAGGCTTTGCAGCCCATTGCCCAACCTTCAACAATTATTAGGGTTGTGACTATGTTCTTCTGACATAGTCCTTACACAGTTTCCTCACAGGGAACTCCTTCAACGTGCAACTTCCTCATTGCATATCCACCACTACCTGTGATGGACTCGGCCTTGAGTTAGCTTCAGCTTGTTAATAAACATGCATTTCTGACATGCATTCCAAATTATGTATCCACGCATATTCTACCTTTTGTTAACTTACATCCATGATGTACTTAGCCATATTCATAATCCTACTTTAAAATCAATCAACTCCTGATCGTTCACAATCATTCTCATGTGATTCTCGAAGGCGTAATCATTTGCCTCTTATCATGATGAACAAGGCACCTTTGCTCTTTTATTCTTTCATCTATTTATACTAGCATTTCCTGAGTAAATGGAATACATTACCCTCAAGCTATCATCTGGAACATAACTTTCATGACTCTTCAAAATGGGGTCAACCATGCATCCATGGTATTCATTCAATCTTGGCAAGTGCAATGCTTGCTTCACATTTCACTCATTTAGGCAGACACCTCGTGCCTTTAGTATACCTATACTCTTACATCATACATGTGCATCACTTGTACATTTAATATCATTCATACCTAGCTGATATTAAATTAGGCTTTATATCAAGAAGCTTCACAATGTATTAAATCCATGCACTTCAGCATACACACACAACTAAGTATTCATCATTCTAGTTTAGTTTTATCATTAGTGTTCTTTAGTTAGAGATTACAGTCACTTATGTGACTAATCTCACAGTCATAACTCATACTGATGTTGCCTTTGTT
>JASDQU011029330.1:6166-20512 GCA_032191745.1 Picea mariana
GGAGCAGCACGGGATATGATACATGATCAAGGATTTCCATTGTTCTTATGGGCATAGGCAAGCGGTGTTGCAATATATTTGCAAAATAGGAGTCCCCACACAATTCTGGGGATATTGACACCTGAGGAGGCATTCACATGTACCATACCAAATTTGAGTCATCTTTGCATCTGGGGAAATGTATTTTACTTTCATTTCCCTTCTGAGAAGAGGAAAAATTTGGACCCCACTGCAGTTAAGGGGTTGCTTGTTGGTTACAACGATGCTTCCAAGGCCTATAGGATCTATGTTCCAGCATACAGGAAGGTCATTGTGTGTAGGGATGTATAGTTTGAGGAGGAGCATGCATTGAGGAGGTCCAGAGACTTGTCAGTAGGTACATATATCCAGCAGGTACAAGACTCAAGGTTCAAGGTAGAGGAGGCACAGGGTCAAAGCACAAAATCATAACAGTAGACATGTGGTACAAGATCAGGTACAGGTGTTCAGAGAGAGACTATTGGACAGGATCATCAGGAGTTATATGATGATGAGAAGGAGAGGTGTGATGTAGTTCCATAGGAGAAGGACACTAGGTCATGGCCTAAGTGGTATAAGTCCAGGGTCATTGATTCTAGGTTGGCAAGGATTCCAAAGAGAGACTTCAAATGAAGTAAAACACCAGAGATATTTGGGTATGTTGCATTGATGACTCAGCTTATTAATTTTGAGCCTTCCAGCTATGAGCAGATTTCCTAACATGGAGTGTGTCAGGAGGACATGATGGAGGAATATTCCTCCATTCTAAAGAATGATGTATGGGAGGTGGTGCCCAGGCCACAAGGTAAGAAGGTGATTGGATCCAAGTGGATCTACAAGGTCAAGCATGCAGCAGATGGAAGTGTTGACAATTACAAAGCCCACTTTGTGGCCAAGGGGTTTTCATAGTGAAAAGGAGTTGACTATGAGGATATTCTTCCCCGGTGGCCAGGTATTTCTCGATCCAAGTAATCATATCCTTGGCAGCAGAGAAGGGATGGCACATTCACCAGATGGAGGTGAAGACTGCTTTCCTTAACAGAGTTGTTCATAAAGAGGTATATGTTAGCATCCAAATGGATTTGAGGTAGGAAACAGAGATACGCATGTGTGTAGACTAAGGAGAGCCTTGTATGGGATCAAGAAGGCACCTCGGGCATGCTACTCGAGGGAGATGGGTTTTCGATGGAGCAAGGCTGATCCGAACATGTACTTTCTTGCAGGGGAGGTGCCTCTCATACTGGTGTTATATGTAGATGAACTATTTGTGGCAGGGGATGAGCAATCAATATTAAATTGCAAGGCCAACCTTGTAGTTGAGTTTGAGATGAAATACCTTGGGTTGATGCATTACTTCCTTGTTCTAGAGGTCTAGCAACAGGTTGGGTGCTTCTTCCTATGACAGTGGAAGTATGCACTAGAGATATTACGCAAGTTCGGGATGATGGATTGTAGGCCCATGTCTACACCTCTAGTCACAAACCGGAGGAAGATATATGTGCCAAATTCAAAGATAGTAGACCCCACTATCTATTGTCAATTGATTGGATCGCTCATGTATATGGTCAATACTTGACCATATATTATCTTTGCAGTAAAATATTTGAGTCAGTTCATGGTGGAATATCAGAGAGTACATTGGATAATTGTGAAGCATGTGCTTTGCTACCTCAGAGGTACAGTGGAGTACGGTTTGTTATATGAGCGTAGTGGTGGAGTGATATTGGCAGGCTTTACAGATGTTGATTGTGCAGGATGTGCAGAGGACAGGAAGAGTACTTCAGGTTGTTTCTTCAGCATTGGATTGGGCATCATTTCTTGGTTCAACAGGAAGTAGAAATTAGTGGCATCGAGCTCTGTTGAGGCAAAGTACATGACGTCTAGCTTGGCAGCATGTGAGGCACTATGGATTAGGAAGATACTCTTGGGATTATTGAGGCAGGATCTAGAGGCTACTGTAATTCACTGTGACAATCAGAGTTGCATCAAGATCTCTGAGAATCCAATGTTTCATTATCGTAGAAAGAACATTGACATCAAGTATCACTTCATTTGGTATTGTGTACAGAAAGGAGTCATGAGGCTGGACTACATATAAATTGATGGACAGATGGCAGATATTTTTACCAAGGCATTGAGCAAACAAAAATTTATGAAGTTCAGAGATCAGATGGGGTTGAAGTAGAATCCCTTCCTCGCTAAGAGTGAGTGTTGAGATTGTAGCAAGGAAGGTCTTCCATCATATTGCAACATCCTAGTATGGTGGGGGAAAATGAAACAAGAGCTAAGTTGATTAATTACACTTTTCCTAAGTATAAATTAGGAAAAGAATTGTTGATGTATTATATTCTTCAATTGACTTTATTGAGAACCTTTTCTAAGGTTTAAGTGAAAAATAAATTAAGTTGTGGTCTTTTAATCTTAACCATTAATCTCATCATGAGGGTGAGGTTCCATCTCATCCCTTAATCCTTTTGTAGATTGTGGTCTCTATTGGCACAGGGGCAGACCCAGGGTTCAATGCTCAAGAACGCACCAACAAAGCCCTAACTACTGGCCCTTTCGGCAACACCTGTGAAGCAGATGAATTCTCACCCGAGGTAGAGGAAGGGGTGGTTGCAGGACTCAGGTGTCTGCAACCTTAGTTGGGACACATATCTATGATTATCTTGGTTACAATGCACTTAGCATCAGTTATTTCCTAACATACATTCATTAATACACTTCGCAGAAAGCACAGAGCACTGCAGTAATTACTCAGATCTAGCACTTAGCAATGATAAATAGGTTATACTCAATAGATTAAGCACTTAGCATCTTATGTATCATATCTATCATGCATTCATATCTCATAAGCACAAAGCATCAATAAATCTATCTAAACGTATCAGAGCACTTAGCAAGAGAGAGACAAACACATCAGCACAGTACACAGAGTTATCGTAGTTCACCCCCACCCTGGGGCTACGTCCACAAAGTCTTCTTTATATTATCTCAGTCAAGCAGTTATAGCACGAAGCTTCAATGACCCTTACCCCACATAGGACAAGAGATCTGCGCAGCTCGCTAGATCCTCTTTCCCCGAGTAGATCCAAGTACTAAGCCTTCTCACACTTTGTGCACTCAGCACTATTATAGCGTGCACAGAGCTCTTACAGTCACATAGACTTCTGATCACATAGATCCAACTTATGAACTAAGCCATCGACTAGACAAGGCATCCTTTCTTACATGGCCTAGACCTCTATTTATACATAGAAAAAGGCCTAAACAAGGGCCGACATCCCTTTCCCATTAAAATATTCCCAAAAAATCCCAAAAAGGTTCCACAAAAGGTGGCGAGATCCCATGATCTCTGCTTTGCTATGTGCTCCGTCTTCGACAGACAGTCAAAGTACCAAACATTCAACTATGAACAAGTATTCCTCAAAACTTGGTCGAGGGCCAACATGCCCCCAACACTCACCTGTGACTCGTCCCGATTCACTCTTCTCTGGGTAACTCTGCCTCGAAGGCCTCGAGCTTTGCTCGAGCTACTTCGACCTATTGCTTTGCTACTACTTCTTGCTCGGCAAACTCCTGAATGAGTGCATTACTAACTGGTCCTTCTAAGCGTTGCTCTGTTGTGTTCATGACCTGTTCCAGGTCTGTCCCTTAGCTCTCAATCTCTAAGAATAGTTGACATGCCCTATCCTGCAAAGGTTGAAGTTGTTGCGTCAGTTCCATGACCTTGCTTTGGATCATATGAATTTGTTGTTGCATGACACACTGTTCGTGGGACCTCTTCATTTTTCTCTATGGTCGGTAGGGCCTTCAAATGTACCTGTAACTTCTCAGCTTGGTACTTTGCCTCCTGGAGTTGTGACTCCAATTTATGCAATTCAGGGTTCTCGGATAGGTTCTCATGTATCTGCGCACTTCTACTACTTAATTGCTTACATTCTTCAGTGAGTGCCTTAATCCTTTCTACTGTACTTTGGGCATTCACTTCTTGTTGGTCACATTCTTCTTGTGGAGTACTCGGTATAGCTTGGAGCTCTAGTTCTACTACTCTTTGTTGCAGTTGCTAATGACTTTAGCAAGCTTCATTACTTGGCGTTCTATGGGTTCTTCTGCCTTCTGTTCTAAGCCATTCACAGAGCAAAATTCTCTGTTGACAGCTTCTTCGATCCCAATTTGTTTTGCGAGAAGTTTCTCCTTCTCCTTTTGGATCTTTGCGCGTTCTTTATCAAACTTCTCTTGGATGGCCTCCTTCTCTTGTTGTGCAGCTTGGCGTTGCTCTATGATTTCCTCGTGTGTGTGCTTTAGGGCCTGGGTGGCCTGCGTTGTTACTTCTTCTGCTTTCCGAAGGCGTACTCCAACTAGGTCGACAATCCTGCGAATGCGTAGTGGAGACTGCGCGGTTAGACTGGAGGGCTCATTGTACTCCTTGGAGCTCAACATCGATTATGTCGTACATCATCTGTTGCTTGGCCTCCTGTTTTTTTGTGATCTCTTCTATAGCTTCATTCAAATTCGCAAGGAGAAGGCTGAAGTCATCTAGATTGAGAGTGGTCTTCATCTTGGTCACGGTTGCTTTGGCTTTCTTCTTAACGGAACACTTTGAAGGTGACCCTTTTCTTTTCTTTAGAACTTTGACTTTATCTTCTGGTTGTTGTTCAACTTCTTCTAGGTCTTCGTCGTTACCTTCTTCATCTGGTGTGATGGAAGTTGTCCTTACAGAGTGGCTATCCACATCTTGAACCTCTTCAGATTTCTTCATCTCCTTTTTCCTCTTTGTCTTCTTTGTCTTATGTGTCTTACTGGGCCCAGGTGTGTCCTGCGTATCTTTTGGGCTGTTGATATCTGAAATATCTGTTGGATCTGCTGCAACGAGGAGGTCCATTAACTCTTGATCTGTCCATTATGGCGTAGTCTAACAGTCAGGTAATAGGTCATAACTTTCTTTCAAACCATTCGGGCCATGAGAGGAACGGGTATATCGTCTTCTAACAACTATATTACTTCGACATGGCGAAGTGCCATATGTCGTTGTTCTGCTATCCCGACGAAGCTCAAATTCTGCACGTTTTCCTTCTGTGGGGTTTCTTTTGGAATGTTCTGTAATTTCTCCAACTTCTCTTTCTTCTTCATGATTTTTCTGGCCTTCTTCCTAGTGAGATTCGTCTCGGTCATCCTTTTTTCATTCTGATTTTTTTCTTCTCTTGGCATAGTAACTTCGCAGTGCTGAGATTCTTTCTTTAGATCCACGGGTATTACTTGTACAACATATTTTTTGGTCCTCTGTGGTTCTTCTAGCATTCTGTCAACTTTGTCATCCAAGTTCTTGGGGTCAAGAACCCTTTATCTATTCTCCCGTTCTTCAATCAACTGCGTGATCCTTCTAGTCAGGAAGTCTCTTAACTCTTGTTTATGTTGTTCTGGGTCCTTTTCTACTTCCTGTTTTCTGGCTTGATCTTTCTCAATCCAAGGTTTACCAAGTAACATAGTAAACGAGGCGATGTCCTCCATGAACTTAACAATTTCAAAATCTTCTTCTGTCGAAGCTCCATGAGCATTCATATATATCTGAGTGAGCTTTCGACATAGGTTTACTAGCTTTCCTCTGAATAACCCTATTCCTCCTAATGAAGGGGTCATATCAGGTCTTCCTATAGCTTTCCAAGTTCCTTCTATCATAATGTTCACATGTGTTTCTTCATCCAAAACACAGTCAATGTCGAAGTCTCCTATTCTCACTTCGATCTGTTCTTTCTTCTTGAAGATCTCTAATAGCCTAACATGTCGGTGGTCATTCAAGGTATCTCTCATCTGTAGCAATAGATTTTCTGATTCTTTCTAGGTTTCTACTATAATCTTGGTCTTTTGATCTCTTGCTTGCTCTATATTCAACTTTTCAAGCCTAGCAATCATTCTAGGGCAATCTAGTACTTCATGGTCCATAGCCTTACAACAAATACAACTGGGTCTTCACCCAGGGCATTCCTTAGCAAGATGTTCGAGCCTTCTACAATTGTAACAAAGAGTTAATCCTCTCTTTCTCTTCAATGATCCCCAACTTTTCAGGTACTGTGTGCTAGGATCATAATGGTTAGCCTGCAAAAATTTCTTTCTAGGATCCTGCATCCATTGGTTAGTCCCAATATTCTTTCTATGCATAGGTATAATGTATCTATCACTATACTTATCAGATCTATTCATATCAAACTTTATTTCATCTATTAATTCCCTAGTTTTGAATCTAGGATATAATCTATCAAACATACCTAATCCATGCTTTAGAAACAAACAAAAAAAAAATCACTTATCTTACTTCTATAGAGCCCAAAGCTTCCAGATCTAAGACTTTTAACTATTCGTACCTTTATCAAAGCACAGAGCTTATAGATCTTACCTTTTTCTTCCATATCTGACCTCTTTCTTCGCAGATCTGACTTCTTTTTCTTCAGATCTGACCTCTCTTCTTCAGATCTGACCTGTATTTCTTGTCACAAAGCTTCACAAGTCAAACAGAACACTGCGCACTAGGGCAAAAGATTTACGCACAGAGCTTATTTCACACAAAGCTTCTTCTTCTTCAGTTCCCAACAATCACAGTTCCAGGTCCTAGCAACTAAACCATTTGTTGGCACAGGGGCAGACCCAAGGTTCAACGCTCAAGAGCGCACCAACAAAGCCCTAACTATTGTCCCTTTCAGCAACACCTGTGAAGCAGATGAATTCTCACCTGAGGTAGAGGCAGGGGTGGTTGCAGGACTCAGGTGTCTGCAACCTTAGCTGGGACACAGATCTATGATTATCTTTCTTACAACGCACTTAGCATCAGTTATTTCCTAACATAAATTCATTAATACACTTCACAGAAATCACAGAGCACTGCAGTAATTACTCAAATCTAGCACTTAGCAATGATAAAAAGGTTATACTCAATAGATTAAGCACTTAGCATCTTATGTATCATATCTATCATGCATTCATATCTCATAAGAACAAAGCATCAATAAATCTATCTAAACATATCAGATCACTTAGCAAGAGAGAGACAAACACATTAGCACAGTACATAGAGTTATCGTGGTTCACCCCCACCCTAGGGCTACGTCCATAAAGTCTTCTTTATATTATCTTGGTCAAGCAGTTATAGCACAGAGCTTCAATGACCCTTACCCTGCACAAGACAAGAGATCTGCGCAGCTCGCTAGATCCTCTTTCCCCGAGTATATCCAAGCACTAAGCCTTCTCACACTCTGTGCACTCAGCACTATTACAGCATGCACAGAGCTCTTACAGTCACACAGAATTCTAATCACATAGATCCAACTTATGCACTAAGCCATAGACTAGACAGGGCCTCCTTTCTTACATGGCCTAGACCTCTATTTATACATAGAAAAAGGCCTAAACAATGGCCAACATCCCTTTCCTGTTACAATATTCCCAAAAAAACCCAAAAAGGTTCCACAAAAGGTGGCAAGATCTCGTGATCTTCGCTTCGCTATGCACTTTGTCTTCGACAAGTAGTCAAAGTACCAAACGGTCAACTATGACCAAGTATTCCTCAAAACTTGGTCGAGGGCCAACAGTCTCACTTTCTCAATGAGATATAAGGAGATCGACTTGGCTAAAGGAGGCGCATTAGAGAAGCGAGAGATCAATTTTAGGAGAGATCGATTAAGGATTTGCAAGTGGAAAATTGCAGGGAGACGAAGGAAGACTTTTACTAGAGAATTGACTCACTTCTTCAACATTC
Source organism: Picea mariana (assembly GCA_032191745.1). Lineage (NCBI taxonomy): Eukaryota > Viridiplantae > Streptophyta > Pinopsida > Pinales > Pinaceae > Picea > Picea mariana. Next base: position 13,935 of record JASDQU011029330.1, read on the forward strand.
AGCAGAGGTTTCGCTTCATATCTGACAGGGCCATGAAGGGTGACGCAGGTTTGGCACAAGAGGGTCGCACCACAGTGCAGAGGCACTCATTTGTCATTATTGTTTCGTTCTAGCAGTCTTGTTGAGATTTCTAGGAATCCGTATGAATTATTAAGGAGGGTTTTGGCTGAGATTCACTCAGCCATTGAAGAAGATTGATTTATTTGTAAGAGAACTCCATATTTTCATGTTGCTAATAATAAATCTACAAATTGGTTGCACTGGTTTTCCCTCTAGGTTTTTTCCAGGGATGGTTTGGTCCAAAATAATTATGTATGAGTGATGTGATTGTTGTTGTATTTTACTTTTAGATCCTGATTATTATTTCAATTGTGTAAGTTAAATTTATTGTGAAGAAAACCTAGGTATATCAGTTATAAATGAAATTTAATTAATTTAATAGTTGGGTTTTAGAAAATTCACAGACTACAGAAAGTTCATATTTGTATATGGCAGGTCTAGCTAAGTTGAAGAGGAAGAAGATGGGGATTGATGGAAACAATTTCCTTGTAAAGAGGAAGTGTTAACTTTCAGGGTTACTCCAAAAGTGCAAACCATGTTTAAGGGTGCTTCATGAGATGCGAGGTGCATGGTGTATGGTCGAACCTTAGTGTTTCAAGATGGACTTGCACATTGTAGATTCTTGCTCCTGAATTGCTAGGCATTTCAATGGATGCTTGTATGACATTCTTCCTTAAAGCATTGAAGACCTATGGAGCTTGGTGACTTCTTCATGTAGTTGACACATGAAGGGAGGTTGCTTGCTTGGAGGATGCCTTTCAATGGTAGAGGCATGTTTGGAATTCCTAAGGAGAGCATTGAGCTCTCGACAGCACAGGGTTTCTTGGTTATTTGTATGGAGGCTTACATTTGACCTAAGGACGCTTGGGTTGAGGGAGTGGACATGTATGTGCGATGGTCCCTAAGAAAGCACATTAACTTGGAGATGCATTGGATTTTTGGAGCCTTGGAGGAGAAACATTAGAACTTGGGGAGTAGCACTCATCCTAAAATGAACAAATTTTATTTACAAAGGAACATCTACCATAAGAAGGACAATAGACAAAAACCCATATAGGAACAATATTATATAATTGAGTAAAGAATAATAGATGATGATTTACAATGACCTACGTGACGATATATATATATACACATTGACGGGTCACAAGGTGAAAGGTTATGATGAAGTGTTATGACTCTTAGTAGCATATATTATTATTATTATTATTATTATTTAACATTTTATTTATATATTTTATGTCTATTACATTGCCCCTCCCTTCAATAATGCGAAGCATTTTTATGGAAAAACTTTATGCCTTGTTATGGTTTGTAATTCCTTCTCATGATTCATTGTTATTGAAGTTGTGATAGTTGAGGATACGAGACAATATGAGTTACAAAGCATTAAACAAAATTGTCTTATTGTGAAGGGGTCTAACCTCCCTAATTCTATCATTTGTGGCATTGTGTTTTTATATGGTTCCCAATGTGAAATTTTATTTTGAGACCCAATTGTACCAGCCTTAAATTTCTTTGGAATATATACCATTGGTTTTTGTGTAAAGCAATGTTTTTCAACTGATTGGTTAAGGAATTGACTCTTGTCATTAGGATGTCGATAAGGTGTCCTTGTAACCTACTATTTCTTCTTCATACTTTTAATGTTTTCTTACATTTTTTGGTATGTTTTCTTTGCACACTTTTTTCATTTTCTTGATCATTAAATATTTGTTGGTAGAGATACTTGGATTTTCCATCATTCATACTTCCACGTCTAAAGATATCCCTACTTTAATTAGATTTAAATCTTTTTTATTTGTGATGTCAATTGGATCTATATTGGTTCATTTCTCCAAGATCTGGATATTTACATCTGACAATTATTCTACTTCGATTGAACCAGTAATTGTTTCTTTACTGATCGTTGCTTCCGAGTTGGTAAGTTTCCCTAATTTTTTTGTAGCAACTTCTCATCATTCTTTAACTTGTTAATTTGTGTAAGTAAGATTTGATTATGATCCCTTAGGCATAACAATTTTTCCTAAATTTTTAACTTGCAAAATTAATTTTAAGATCTTGATTCTTTGGTTTCTCCTATTTTAACCTTTTGATTTATTAAAGCAACCTCTCATTAAGGTTCCTCAAGCAAGAACTTTCTTTGCCTTTTTCTAATAATTTATTCTTAATATCTTTGATTATATTGTTCTAACTTCTAAACACACTACTTATTATCTTTATACTTCTTGATTTGTGCAAGTAGATTTTTACTATGATCTTTTAGGCGAGAAATTTCATCATCTTTTTCTAGTACGTTCTTCTCAAATTTCTTCTTGAGATCTTGATTTTCCTATTGTAATTTCTAATTAAATTGGTTTTTATCTTTCAATTCCTTGATATATGTGATCAAATTCTCATTACGATCTTTTTTATAAGAATATATTTTCTCTTCTAAGTCTTTAAGAAATTTCTCCTTATATTCTTAATAATATGTTAATTCAAATTGTAAATTTCCATTGTTGCACGGGAACCGTTCCCGACATTTCTGAAACTAGTTTTCGAAGTTTCGAGAGCTTGGGAACGTCCCCAATTGGTTGGGAACTCTTTTGGGAGCTTGGGAGCTTTTTGGGAACTTCAACATTGAAGAAATGGGAGCTTGGGAATCGGATTCCTAAACACAAAGCTTTAAATTAGAATTATATTAAATTAAAATGTAAATATATTTATTCCATTATTACAAATACATAATTTCTTACAAATATTTTCATTATATTTATTCAAAATATCACTATAAAAGTAAGACTAAACTACCAGTAAATATTATTTCAAAAATATTTTTTATATTTTTTTAATATATATTATTGTCGCTCCCAATTCACGTTTTCTATAAATTTGAGGGAAACTTTTACTCGTTCCTGACACTCGTATCCACGTTCTCAATGTTCCCACATTTCGAAAACTCATACAACATAATAAATTTCATAGTTTATATATATAATACTTTTGATATTTGTGGGTGCACAATAGAGAATCCCAATAAAATATTTTTTTTTTTTGTGTAATATGGATGGAGACCATACGAACCTTGAAAAATATCTAGACTTTCCCTTTATAAATCTCATAATAAATTTCATAGTTTATATATATAATACTTTTGATATTTGTGGGTGCACAATAGAGAATCCCAGTAGAATATTTTTTGTGTAATATGGATGGAGACCATACGAACCTTGAAAAATATCTAGACTTTCCCTTTATAAATCCCCTTGCTTTTTTTAATACAATATTTTTTTAATACAATAATGGTATCATTGTATGGTATAAAGTAATAATATCATCACCCTTCTTTACTTTTTTTAATTCAATAAAGGTATCCTTTATAGTTGGTATAAGGTAATAATATCATCACACTTCTTTACTTTTTAAATAATATTTATAGCCTTATTCAATGATTATATTTTCTACTATAGTAGTGTCCTTTATTATATTTTCTTGATATAAACTACGGCAAGTTATTTCTTTCATTTTCATAAAATTGCTTTATTGAATTATTACAGAGCGGGTTTCTCTAGATTCCAAATGGTGGTGGCGTTTGCCATTCACAAGCAATGTTAGGGCTCTCATTGCAGAAATTATGAAAGGGGGTGGTGACAGGTATACTCCCTAGTAACAAAATATTGGTGGGATGGCTTAATGATCACTTAAAAAAAATTCATTTAACCTCCAACCCTCATGATGCTTTTTGAAATGGCATCGTTCGTCTGCCACCCTATGGTTATCAATCAACGATTTTGAAAACGATTGATGTTAATTTCTTTGTGAGTTTGGAGCATAGTCTGGATGAGGGTTAATACAAATCTGTAGACATGCAAGCACCCCATCAGTTTTCAACTTTGTAACCTTGTGACCCTTCTTATACGGATTATTTCTACGTGAATTTCTAATCAAGTGGTTATTAGATAACCTTGAATTGCAAATCTAAGTCGACCATTATACTTGTTTGTGTTTATACAATTATATTAAGAGCATGTGTTTTCTCCTAAGAGGTCACAAGTTCAAATCCAAAGGGGGTAGGGTATGTATACCTCCATAGACTTTACCAGTCAAATCGTTGGGCGGAGGGGGTCCCTTATTCCACAAACAAGGGGGTCTCATACACAAATTTGGAGTATGGTTTAGCCTTGACCTTAAAATTAGATAATGATGATGATGATGATTATTATTATTATTATGGTACGAATGGTAAAGTTGAGGGCATTCTCAAGGATCCTTGATAATAATTGTGGCAATTCCTATAGATTACATTTATAACAACTCTAAAAAAAATGGAGTGGCCAAAAGCTAGCAAATATATTGCCAAGGCCAAAGAATTTTTTTACCAAAATTCTGGTAAAAAGGTTTGACTAAAAGTTAGAAACAGAACTTAGCTCCGATACCAATGAAATGGAGAAATCTTGTTTACTAATGAATATCCAGCATAAGAAGGATAACTGGCATAAATCCATATAGGAACAAACACTATATAATTGAATAAAAAATCATAGATAATGATTTGCAATGATATATATATATATATATATATATAATTTTGAGAGTTGATGAGGTGAAAGGTTGTGATGAAGGGTTATGAGTCTTAGTGGCATATTATATTATTATTATTATTATTTAATATTTTATTTATATATTTTATTTTTATTACACCTGCCTTGGATCTTTTCCTATTGATTATTTTCACTTTGGATCTTAGCGTGTGTCACTTGGAATAGAGTGTTTCACATGTGTGGACCTACTTGTGTCTTGTAGGTTGCTTGTAGTGGACTAGGTCCAATTGCCATTGTAGACCTCCCTTACCTCTTATATAAATACAGAAATGAGAGAGTCATTATCATAATCAATCATACACTTGTGTTTATTCCTCTTTACACTTGGGTTAGAGATGTAATAACATGAGTCTCTCTCTCTCTCTCTCTCTCTCTCTCTCTCTCTCTCTCTCTCTCTTCTTTGTACGTTATCTCTTTGTTTTAGGTGCTAAAATTTCTTGGAGCATTCTTCAAATCTAGCACGGTTGTATTGATCATTAAATGCTTATTGGTGGAGATAGATGAACTTTCCATTGTTCATAGTTCCACATCTGAAGATATCCATACTTCAACTAGATTTACATATTTTTTATTTGTGATGTCAATTAGATCTATATTGATTCATTTCTCCAAGGTTTGGATTTTTACATCTAACCATTCTTCTACTTCAATTGGACCAGTCATTGTTGCTTTATTGATCAAAGCTTTCTAGTTGCTAAGTTGCCCTAACTTTTCTTGTAGCAACTTCTTATAATTCTTTAACTTATTAATTTGTGTAAGTAATCTTTGATCATTATCCCTTAGGCATAACAGTTCTTCCTCATTTTCTAACTTATCAACAACAACAAAAATATCTTGATTCTTTGGTTTCTCATCTTTTAACATTTTGATTTGTTCAAACAACCTCTAATTAACTTTGTTTGTCTTTTTCAAATAATTTATTCTTGATATCTTGATTCTATTGTTCTAACTTTTGAACACATCGCTTCTCATCCTCGTACTTCTTGATTTGATCAAGTATTTCTTTACTATGATCTTTTAGGGAAGAAATTTCATCATCTTTTTTGAGTAAGTTCTTGTCAAACTTCTTCTCCAAATATTAATTTTCCTCTTGTAATTTATAATTGAATTGGTTCTTAACTTCTAATTCCTTAATCTGTGTGATCAACTTCGCATTACGATCTTTTTGGTAAGAATGTGTTTTCTCTTGTAAGTCCTTAAGAATTTTTTCCTTGCAACTCCAATGTTAAATTCTTTGAACCTAGCACCTAACACTTAGTTCCAATAAAATTGGTATTAACTAAATGCACAGCTAGGTTACTTAATGAAATTACAACGGAAACATTAAATACGAAACCATACACATTGCAAAAGATATTTCAGGGTTAATCACCCCTGGAAAAACCCCGAAGGGAAAACCATATCTAAGTTTGATTTTATTAAATAAAATCCTGGGCTCCCATCTTGGAATAATGACCCATCAAAGGAATACAATGCAGCAAATATCCTAGCCTACATGGTTGGTATATCCCTTGCTTCCCCTTTGCTCCTTTCCTCATCCCTACCCACTCACACTTGGATGAAGTTTCATGTTCACCCAATCAAGGAGATCTCCTTGCTCTGTGTGTCTCAACCTCTCACTTAGGCTACCTTTTTATTATGTTGAGTTAACCATATATCCTAGATATCTAAAATGATCAAGGGTTGAGATTTATATCTCACTTTCACTTTAGATCTAACACCTAGGATATAATAAACTCACTTAATTTAATAATGCCAATAACTTAGGCAGCTAACTTAATTAAACTCACATGAATCTAAAAGGTCATTCACTTTAATTATTAACTCATAAAGTGAAACTCCTAAGGTTCTGAGAGTTAATAAGGACGAATTCCACATGCTAGACACTGAGCCTATGTGGAAGTACATGTCCAATGCTAAATACATCAACACTCC
>JASDQU011029332.1:0-11098 GCA_032191745.1 Picea mariana
TGATCTCCCCTTTTAAACCATCCATCTTAGTATCCAACTTAGCTTCCATTGAATCCATCTTCTTTTGTAGTTCATTTATGTCCCTATGCATTTCTTAACCTTCATCAAGAGTCCAAGTAGGATTTTCTGGAGTCTTATTTGGTGTAGAAGTTCCCTTTTTTGGTGGCATGTTGGCCAAGTATCAATTTTGAACCTTGATTTTGAGGTGGTTCTGCTAGAAAATATTTCTTCTATTGTATCTCCTAAGTTTCAGCCCTTATGGATATGAAACTTTCTTTTATATAGTTCTTTGATATTTCTTCTCTGCAATTCCATAAGTCTGATCAAAATTGGATGTGCCCACTGGAATTTACAATAACTTCCCCACAACTCGCTGATTTTTGTCCTTTCCAGGAGATCTTACTTGTATAGCGTGCCCTGTACAAACTAATTGATATAAAATTATGAAAATTGCACTAGAAGTACTACAGACTGTCCACCATCCAATGAAACTAGTCCCACTCAATTTGGATACTCTAGGAAGAAGTTATGATTTTTTTTATCAGGAACACCTTCTTGAGACTAGTCAATAGGACTAGTCTGATACCCTATATTACACAGGGTGTATATACAAATTTAAGATGACCCGAAAGATGAAATTTTTACCACAGATACTTTACTAATTTCTTTAAATAGCATTCGGATTTCAGGTTCTGAATTTTTTTTTTTTTTTTGAGTAAAAGTGGAACCTTTCTATTAAAGCATCATACAAAAAGAGAATACATGCCAGATAGGAGCCAGGTGCCCTACCTGTGAAGGAAACCAGGACACCTGTCCATCACACTGTAACAGGTCCAAAAGTGATGAAAAAACATAGAGCCACCCTGCCCGTAGGAAACCAGGGGGTATAGTCTTAACTAACATCATTTTGATAGTAGAGTTTCTAGGGCTATTCCAACTAACAGCTAGAGGACTACTGTCCTGAGAAAGTACAATAGAAATTGTAAAAAAAAACATGGAAATGCTGGAACCTTTTATCCGGGGCTCGCCTTGTCGTCCCGTGCTTCTGCTGCTCGAGGTGGAATGACGAAAGGCTATGTGCAGGTAGGACAGAGTCGCTTGGGAGAGGCTTGAGAGTAAGCTGCATATAAAATGTCCAGTCGCTGGCTTGCACAGCCTGCATGAAAGATTTGGTCTTCTGCTAGGCTTCGGAGTTCAAAGATAAGCCGCAATTGCTCCGGGAGCAAAAGAGGTGGCGAGGGCGGCCTCGTCTGCACATCTTCATTTCCTTGACAGTCTGCATCCTGGACTGTATCTGCTTCCATCACCTTCTCCTCTTCGATGATGCAGCATCCTGGGCCAGGGTCCAGAGAATCTTTAGCATAGGAGTCAGAGGAGGTTCTGCCGGGCGGAGTGATGCGAGGGAGAAAGAAACGAGCGTAGGGGTCCCAGTCATCTGGGAAGGTGACCAAATTCTGGTGCAAGAAATCCGGAGGGGGNCTTCTAACTAGAGTCACCGCACTCTGGAAGTCCCTGTGTCTTTTCCTTCTCTCGGCGGCGGCATACCAGCCAGCCCCTCTGCACGGTTTCCCCCTTAGACGCGGCATAGCTGGAACGGAGAGGAGAGCCGAGTTGCCTCGCTGTGCAGAGAACTGTTCAAGCAGAATGGAGCCCTCGAGAAGGTTGATGGACCAATAAATCACAATAAACTCCATTAATGTTGTGAGCTTAATGCTCTGTCTATTCGGACTTATGGCGCTCGTGCTGAAAGGCTTCATGGTACGGAGATGGAAGGAGTTGACGCGCACTATGGATCGCTGCGTGTGTGGGGAGGATAGTTAATAAAGGCCCCCCACCTCCCCTTGCCACCTCCCCTTGCCATCTCGCCTCTTCATCCTAGACACATGTCACCCCATCCAGGGTTCAGGTTCTGAAATATTACATAGAAGTTTTTATAGCGAAAATTCCACAATGACTTAGTTCAGGATTATTCCAAAACCCTATATTGTATAGCCTGTATCTCCAAAAGTATAAGGCCTTTGGAGCTGAATTTTTAACCCAATTTACCTTGATCCGTCTACTAAATATCCTCCAATTTGTTCCTTCTGAAATGTGGTAGAAAACAATTTATAGCGAAAATGCCAAGGTGTCTCAGATGTAGTAGCGAAACCCCAAGACCTTGAGCTCTGATACCATATGTTAAGAAGAAAATATCAATATAGCATAGAAAAACCTTAGAAAAGGTACTGAACGCCTTTAAAAAGAGATAATTTCAGATAATAAGCCTCTTAGAGGGGGCAACCTCCTTTTACCCCACTTAAATGTTCAAGTACAAGATGATTCAAAATGAAAATGTCTCCTTGGTATATATAGGACACTAGGAGGTATAATTACAACTAATGGCCTAAATACGACATAAATAAAATAAAATTACTAATACGATATGCCCCAATTAAAGGGTAATGAGCCAATATTAGGGCTTAACACTATCTAGCGGAATTATGTCCATGGAAATTGAAAAAGAAACGAATGTACACCATTATCATTAATTTGCATAGGCATGTATTGTGAATGTTAACCATGTAATAGTGATGGAATTCCAGTTAGGTTGGTGGAACCTAGTAATCATGCATTTACTATACTTATTTTCCATATATCTGCTAGAGGCTATATGGTACCAAGGTTATGTCTTGTACCCCTACAATATGTTGGGAGAGAATGGAATCATATAGAGAAATCAGTCTGGGCTATGTCCTTTGTTGGTGTTCCTATGACCATGTGGCACTAACCATAATGTAAGGTCACTATGAAATGTTTGAATACCAACATAATGGCTCCTAAGAGTATCTCTTTATGTTGATAACACTAGATCCTATGAGTCCTACATATTCAAACTTTTGTAGGATGTATATGCATTACTCTTTTATTGGATGGTTTATTTAAAGACACTACAAACATCCTTCACATGAACATCAAATAGTTGCATTGGAGATGGCTCTTGGTGCCCATGTAATAGTTGAAAGACAAAATATAGGGTCTAAGATCATAAAATTTGTCTCTAAAATATCATGGATATGTGTGGTCCCTTAGTCTGCCATCACACATTCCCTAAATAGGGAATATATGGTTCATGATTTCAATATGGTGTTCATTTTAATGTCTCATATTTTGGGTACAAATGTAGTAGTGCTTGCACCTATCCCCACCCATTTTTGTGAGAAAAAGTGCACATAAACACAAGCATTTCAATAGAGAGATTTAAACATTGGTGTGGGAAATATGTAGAACAATTGGGAATATACTCATTCAAAGCAAAGAAAAATGTCCAATTGACCATGAATGTGCATTTGAGCAAAACATGGTTTACAAATATGAATTGATTATGGTAATACCCATGAAATTGTTCTTGCATGGTTATATCTTGCAATGCTTGACAATCATTGGGAATCCATGGCTCTAGTGTTTCTATAACTTGAGGATGCACACCACTCACATAATGGAAAATGAAAAGCTATCAAGGGCCAAAGAATTTGGCATCATCAGACACCCACTCTCTAAGTCTATGAGGACTCAAGTCACCAATTTACAAGGAGGAACCATAACATAGATACTTGTAGGGATATGTTGGCTAAAAACATAGGGATTGTTATAGGAACAGAGTCATATAGCCAGTAGTGTGAATAGAGTCATTGTCAGATTCGATCATAATGGATTACGAGATTTCACACATTTGAACTAATAAAGGGGACTTGGGTGAGGAAAAACCTAATATTCTATGCCTACTTGGGTGAACCTCATATCTTCTTGTTGATGTCAACAACCTTAACCCCATGCCTTTAGAAAAATTAGAAAACATTTAACTAAGTATCTAGTCAGTGATAGTTGGAAGAAATTAGAGTGGCATTCTAATGATCCAACTTAATACAAAAGTGTACCTAACAAGTTGAAAGAATGTTTCCACCAAACTTCTCATCCACGGGAGAAAATTGTCGTTGACTTTCTCATCCAATGGAGGGAAAGAAGACATATCCTTGTGATATTGTGCACCAATTGAAGAGTAGTACCATGACATATCAAATATATCAAGATATCAAAGCTTATATGTGATATTTATGATATCAACTATTATAGAATTAAATCCCTAGGTCAACCAAAGATATAATGCTTTAATAACAATCAATATATTTGAAGACTACCTCAAATTTAACTTGAATTATTTCTAGCTCTTATAGAAATAAATTGTGACTTGGGATGACATTAGTCACCCTAGGTGTGTATTCCCTTCAACTACGAGAAAAATGGCAAGAACTAAAACACTCCCTCAAAGCTAACTTGAATTTTTTTCACTGCTATACCAATGAATTGTAACTTGGTATGGAATTAGTGACCATAGTTGTGTAGTCCATTCAACTATGAGAAAAATGGATAGAACTAAAACTTATGTTCCACTATGCATACAACCATTTTAGTGATGATGAAGAGTTGCAATGGATGGTGATATTTGTAAATAAGATCTCAAGTAATGTAACAGTAAGAGACTAGTGGAAGCATATTCAAGGGATTACAAAGTTATTCCACTTAAATGCATTGAGTGTAGTGCATTGTCGAAACTCAAACAAAGAAAGAAACATAGAGACAACAAAGACAAAAGAGATAATATAGATCAACATAGTGATTTTTGATTAAATATACATCTATTTTTGGTATAGATCAACATAGTGATATTTGATTAAATATTATATATATTTAATATTTAATATTTATACATATAAATAAATATTTTATATAACATACATATAACATAATACACACACACATAACCAAATTCCCAAATGAAAATTCAAAACAACAAAAACAAAACCCCCGACCTAGCTGTGAGCACTACAGAGAAAGGGAAATAAGAGACCACATGAAACCTAAGGAAAGGAGAGACCGCATGAAATCGGGACAGTGCAAAACCAAGCACAAGGAGAGACAAGAGTCACTACAGACCAAGGGAAATAAGAGACCACATGAAACCTACGGAAAGGAGAGACCACATTAATTGGGTCATTTGGTTACTTCTTGCATCAATTTTCTTTAAAAGATTTTCAAGATCATAAATAAGCTCAAAATATTGCAATGGTAATAAAGTAACAAGTCTCCCCTGTATAGGGTGGAAAGGAAGAGACAAGACCTTGGGCTATTTTCGATCATTACTTCCATATCAGATAGTCACCTCTCATCCACAAATTTCATCCAAGTATATGCTCGCACTCATCCACAAATTTCATCACAAAAGGTGCCCTATCTGGTCTTAAATCAACTCATACATCAATTGCGAGTGGAAAAGGGCACAATGAATGAGGGCATGAATACTCTCCAACTCAAATAAAAAACCAGTTAAGGAAGGTGAACATCTCCACATGAGATAACATACCAAGAAAAAAAAATTAAACCCTAAGAAAGGGGCACCACTTCAGCCATGAATGCAACCTCCAAAAGCACAAATAAGCCCTCTATAAAAGGAGCCTATGATAGCCTCAAATAAGACATTGATGTAAGTTGATTCACTGACTGAAATTTTCATTAATACTTCTCAAATCAAATTATTTTCATCTTTACCCAAGATAAAATGAGGTGCCATCTCCTACTAATTCTCACATCATCGAATGTTTGGAACAATTCTCTCAAAAATTAGTATGGTTGTAATAAGAAAACAATATGGAAAATATACATTTATTTTCTTTAAATAGTGATAGTTAGAAGTACAAGGGTGGCACTAAGGTGTCTTCTTAACATGGGCAAGAAAATGTGCTTACCCTAAAGTAAATCCTCCATTGAAATGTGTTTTTTTCATTCTCCAAGCAAATTGTGTTACCTAGTGGATTTGGTGTCCATAATGTCAATTTGAAGATGCCAAACCTCTAATAGGTCAATCAATAAACATGTATAAAACATCCATGTCATAATCATTGAAATCATCCTGAAACTTAGGTTGTTTGTTGATCTCTGACGTCCCATTTCGTCGGTCTCCACTATTTACTTAAAAATGTACTTTACTTGTATTTTTAGAAATACCATGATTTCGGTTGTCTTTTCAGAAATACCATGATTTCATCGGTCTCCACTAATTACTTAACAATGTACTTTACTTGTTAGAATCATTTTTTTCAGAAATACCATGATTTGGGTTGTCTTTAAATTGTCCAAAATCTCTTAGGGTAAAGTTACATGAGAAATATTGCCAACATAAAAGTGGAATCCTAATTTTTTTCATAGTTCCTATTGATTTTGGGTCAATTTTTCATTGGAAACAATAGATGATGTGAGTGCCCCTTATCCCACTCTAACCATTTCAAGTCCAAAGCTCAAAAATATGGAAAAAAATAGATAGGGATAGTCATAGAACATGAATTTGTAAGAAACTAAAAATATCTCAAAATGATTTGTCTTTCTTGGTGTTGATGTCATTTGAATCCAAACATGCCCCTATAATGCCCATATAGTATACCAATAGTAATATAACATAATACAATTGTGAAAGAGTAACACTATGGTAATCATTATGAGCTTACTGTGATACTAATAGGATACTAGTAATGAACTAGTTTTACAACTTGATTGACTGATTGTTTCTGTCACTAATGGTTTTATAGGACGTATAAGAAAATAGGTATTTGTTAGATCTATGTTCATTGAGTGAGGGAAGTTTAGGTAGAATAGAGGAAAGTGAGACATCTATTAGGTCTAACAAGCGAAGATCAACTAGAGGTGAGAGGATCAAAAAAAATTCCATAGATGCATGGAAGTTTTTCTTGCAAAAGGGGGATCATGTTCTTATGATCATGATAGAATAGATGACATCGAGGTGCCCTTGAGGTACAAACATATATTGAAACAATGGGTACCCAAGGATCTTCCTGAAATAAACACTGATTTTTGTGTAAACGAAAGGATATACCAGATTGCTCCATCGTCATTACATGGTTTGGGGCTATTTTCCATGGATGGAATAAAGGTTTGTTATGATGGATTAACTGAATTGATGGAGTATGTCGGACCTTGTTATATCTACAAATATTGGATACAAATAGTCCAATATACAAAGAATATGTGAAGATATGGCTTGGCTGCAAATTATATACAACTAAAAGACAATGATCAAAATAAAGGAGAAGCTATCTACATTGATGAAAGGCCTAAAGCAACGGGCAATACTGCAGGGTTTATAAATAGTACACAACCAGCGACCACAAATAAGAAACCCAATTGCGTATTTTATGGGTGTGAAGGAAACTGTGTATTCATATGTGCAATAAAATCAATAGCTGCAGGGGAAGAATTATTGATTGATTACAATTTGAATCGAATAGATACAAATGTTGTTATTATGGGGGAAGTACATATACTAATTTACCCAAACTATAAGAAATGAATCTCATATTTTATGTTTTTCATTATCTTATTTATGGTGTTAATCCATTTGGAGAGCTTTGGTCTGTTTAGTACTCAGTGTGTCCTATTTTTATTACCAACATTTGAATTTCTCATACATTTGAATTTCTCATAAATTTGAATTTATTTCTCATGATAATGATCACGGTTCTAATTTTACTGTAATGTGGCAGGATGATCATGGTAAATCAAAAGCTACCTCAGAACAGGTAAATGAACAACAATTTTTGAATTGCATTTAATGTGCATTTTATTTCTGTGGCGATCAATTATTTTATTTGTTTACATAACTGAATTATCATTTATTTTGTCGAATATGTAGTCAGTGGGACATGATGTTGATGATGATTCGATCAATGAAAGGGATTTTTATGAATCCCTCGACCCTATGGTTTTAATAAGAAAAAATATCAATAAAGGAAACAAGGAACTAGCTCACTTGTTAGATATTCTATATCAAACTCCTGAGGTTGAAGAAAGGATCAAAGAAGTTATGACATGGATTAAGACATATAAGGTAATAACCATAATTTCCAGTGGTTTTATTTTTTTTTCATAAGATCAATTATGAAATCTAGATTTTTAACTTTTACATTATCTAAATGAAAAAATGTTTTCTTTCTTATATATAGATTTTCAGATCTTGCTGACACCGACATGCATGGTATCGGTAGTAGTAATGTTGCACAAATGCCACAGGGTCCCAACGCAATCCCTCATATAGTTGCCAGGATGCTTCTATTCATATCTCCACCTTCCACACCATTAGGTGGGAGCCACGACACTCCTACCGAGGAAGCAGCCACACAGGTAGGCTCTGGAGGTGTTGACGGAGATGAGGCCTATGATTTGACAAACTATATGGTTGATTTTCCTAAAGAAAGACATGTGACTAGCATAGGGACCCTTAAGGGCACCTTTATGGTCAACGAGGAAGGGATTCCATTAAAGAATGTTAAAGTCCCAAGTAAATTTTAATTTTTTTTTTTTTTTGATGTTCTCTATGTAGACAAATATAAATATAAATTATTGTTTTAAATTAATAATCATATAATCATTTTGCGTGTAGGGAACAATGATTTTTACAGGTCCTTGGAGAATAAGGCTTTGCCCACCATATGGGAGAGGTGGAATTCCCATAAATCCAACCTCAAAAAAGAATTGATGGATTATCTAGAAATCCTTTTTGGTGTAGATACTTTTAATAAGACATTGGCCACTACCGTAGCTGGCCAATATTTAAAATATACGCAATAAATATATGGAAATCACTTGAAACAAAATGATAGGTACGAGCGTCCTTTGATGATTCCAGAGAGGGAGTGGAAGGCCCTCATTGAGGACGCAAAAGAGAAGAAATTGATAGATGAAGGAAAAAAACCCTTTGGTCCCAGAAGGCAAATTACAATTTCCATTGAATACCTTCAAGTTTGTTTAGATGTAAATAAAATTGTGGTATATATTAACATACCTGAAACTTTTGATGATAGGTTGACTGACATGTCAAAGGCCACAAAATAAAGGCTTTCCAAATGTGGTCATCATAGGCTAGGCCAGGGAAACTACTTGAATTTGCAGTCACGAATTGTAAGTACCTAAATATCTTATTTGTATTGTCTTAAAACTTTTAGGTAATTGCAACAAATAACATAAAAAATACGTACTCTTATGCAATGCAGGGTGACGAGTTTGGTACTGAAACCATGGAGGAAGACCTCAAGCTTGGTTACAAGTATGACTATAAAGAGGTAGTTGAACACTGAAAAATCTTGGGGCAGATACCAAGAACCACTTTGCAAGATAAGGTAAATAAATTCAATCCACAATAACTTTTATTATTAAAAGAATACAGTCATGTTGGATATTATTAATATTTACAACTTTGTTTTAATCAGGGGAGCAACACTGTCAACAAACACACTAGTATTGGAGAGCAATGCATTGATAGAAGTTTGCAACCAGAAGATGGTTCTGATCCCATTCAGTCCTAATTTTCCATGGGGGCACAGCCCCATGATGGTTCTATGACCGAGCTAGCACATGATGGTAATATGGTTGTATTTTAATCATATACTTAATAATTTCATAGTTATAAATTTTGTACTTCTATGTTTTTTTACTTATACATTTATGATTGTCCTTATAAAGTTTGTGGTCTCAATGACAGAGAATTTTATGCTTGAGGCTCTTACATTTGAAGAGGAGCATGCGGGGGAAACCATTCCAATGGTGTCAACCAGTGCACTAGGTAAATAATGACATTGCAGGTGTTTTTTTTAATGTTATTGAACTAGTTCAATGATATTTAAAAACTGGCCATTTAAATTTTGTATTTTTTTCTTTTGTAGGTGATGCCTCATCACAACGACCTCCATTACACCGTGAGTACCCCACGACTAGGCATGATCTATGTGATACGACACAATCACAATTAGATTTTGAAGAGCACCCAAAGAACGAAGACGTAGATATTGATGAAATGATTAGGAACTATAGACATAAGAAGAAGAGGTCGACTAAAAGTACTAAATGATGATGTACATGAATATTTTAATAATTATTTAATATAAAATCTATTTTCCTCATATTCTTCTCACTTCAAATGGATCAAGGAAACATTTTATTTCATTGTAAACAATTGTGAATATAGGTATGTATATATGTTTGTTTTTGTTGTAAATATTTCAATAGATTTATATGTTGGGTCTTGGGGAATTGAGAGGGGAATTGAGAGTGATGTGAGGGGGGGAAATGAGTGATGTGATAAGTAAAGTTTAATAACTAATTTTTCCCTTAAGAACTATCACCAAGCCTAGTGAATTGAAAACCTAGGTCTAAGTAGAACCTTAGAACAAAAAATACTAATTAGTCATATAACAGGAAGGGGGTAAAGAAAATTCAAGCATTAATAATTAAAGTGGAAATTTTAATAAAGGTTTAATTAATAAAAGGGGAAACTTAAAGAAAAGGGGGAATGTCTAACTTAGTAAGGAATCTAGCTTATGAAACTTTCTATTTATGAACTCAACTAGGAATTAAGTAAGGCGTAAGTCATTTAAGAATTGTAAGGGAATAATGGGACACCAAGGAGCATTTTTAGGAACGTTGTTAGGTGGGCGAGGGAAATAGACAAATTTAATTAATTAATAAATTGATTTTCTGGCGTAAATAAGGGATCAGGAAACATGTGTACGAGGGATTTTTTTCAAAATTAATTAAATGAAAAGGAAATCTAATGAGGGTTTTCGGAAACTAATGACTAAGAAAACTCTATAAAAAGGATGGCGGAGGAGGGGTGTGGATCACATTTGGCTTGTGTAAAATTACACTGTCAAAATTTTATCTTGATTGATTTTCACTTGTGGGAGTTGGGATACCCAGCTTGGGTAATGAGTAGTAGATCGACCTTGCAAGGTGATATGGGTGATAGCATTCTCTGGTATTTCCTGCTTGGCCCCTTTTTGGCTCAGGGGGATCAGGGGGAAGAAAAGTACCCCTAGCATTGGCTGGGAGGTACCCGTGAGGTCACATCGGTCGGAAAGCGAGAGCTGGACAGAGTGCACACGAGACAACGACTTCGGAGAATTCGCATTTGGCTATAGTATGCATGTGTATATTTGTATTGAATGGTAGTTAAATTCCATCTATATGCATCTCTCTAACGTCGAAGCACGTGTGCGTC
>JASDQU011029332.1:20813-31275 GCA_032191745.1 Picea mariana
TTCATTGATCTTCATCTCATTATTCTACATGCAAGCATGGTTCCTCTAGCCATTCTTCTAGGATAACTCATCCCGTAAAGAGTCTTCCTGTGAGGGTTTTCACCATAAGGGGACCACTTTGGAGTTCATCCATTTGTGCACCTTATCAACCATGATAAGACACTAATGATTCATCTGTTCATCGATTGGTTTCCACTTGTACACATATCATTCTCATTAAGGGCATCATATAAATCAATTACTTGGCATCAATCAATGACATCAATCAAACCAAATCATTTACATCAATGACATAGGATCCAACAATCTCCCAAATAATCAAACCATTGGCATCAATGACAAACCATGATCCAACAACTTACTCCTACCAGTTCATGAAACCTTGTATGTAAATTTTTCATGTTGTATTCACACCTTAATCAATTTCCATGGAAATCATAGTATCAATAAGGTGAATTATTTCAGTATCTTAGCTCATCACCATCAAAGCATCTTACTATCAACCTGTATCAAACTAAAGTGGTTCAATTCCACACATCATGTTAGTACTAGTCATTGTGTTTCATAACTTATTCTCTAATAAAGCTATCACCTGTGATCCTTAGTTATGATATCTCTAGTATCATATCCATTACGCTCTTCATATTCATAAGAAGTGAACACAATGTACGATATCATGTTAGTACGTTTTATCCATATTCTAATATCATAAAATAGTGGAAATAATGGGAATCTAAGCTCGTAATAAGGGTCATATTGGTTCCATATGAATCTCATATATTAGGGATATGTAGTAATAAAACACCCTATAGAGCTTATACATGGAATTGAAACAGGTCATATATGGTATTCATACAAGTACTATCATGTATGAGTAATATAGTATCATATTAGTTATGACTCTATTTATTCTATCATATCCAATAGAAATGAGTGCCAATATGTAACAATAGAAGGAACATGGTTAGCTTACTAGTGTATAATGATTGTATTTATAGTAAGGTAATCTCAATATAAGAATATCTTTGGTACTATTACACTTGTTATAAGTTCATATTAAGTTGGAATGATATATGTATATTGAAACAATATGTATGTGAGAACCATGATGTTTTTATAATTATGATACACGCATAATCAATAGCAATTTGAATAGGGTCAAGTTTACACTAATCTATGTGTGTTTACCTATTAGCTGTAATCAATAACATGCTTGAACTCCATTGTATTAACCTAGTATAAGCTTGAATACTATTGGTCACATGTTAAGCTCTTGTATACATGGCTTTAGTTCTACTATAATGTGTTACATGGGTTTCAGTGTTATAAGTCGTAATTACCCTAATCTATACCCATCATCTTAATACACATATATTACTAATATATAAGTAAGAGTAATTGTATTTAACATAAACTTAGAGCTCATAGATACCTATATGACTCATATCAATGTTTATTACTAATATGCAGATCATTTAATACATGATATAAGCATAAGAAATATGTGTCTAATAAAGAATCTTGATATAAGCATCAGCCTTTTCGTTCTTATTCCACGTATTTGATATAATTAATAACGATCAACTTAATCAACAGGATCACCCTTTTCAACATGTAATCTATTTAAAATGGAGTAATTCCCTTGTATCATCCTAATAAGGGTATATAGTGAATAACTTGTTTAGTGATACTAATACAAATAGAGGTAATCATTGAATATGGACTAATACATATGATAATCCCATACAGATGTTATGTTACCCTTGTTATATTAGCTTAATGAACATGATAGTACTTATACCATCATCTCTACTAGTTACCTATGATAAGGTAATGAAACCCATATATATACTTTGCACGTATCTGATTACTCAATATAAGCTCATAAGTTTCTATGGTCTTACTTCATAGCTTTCATATCATAACAATGTGATAAGCTTATATGTGGTGTTGAGCTTAACCCTATGTGTTTATCTGTAATCAATTACACACGTTATTAGTAATTCTTATATTGTACTTAAGCTGGGAATTATAGTAATCAATACGAGCATGTGATATGTACTGGTATACACAACCTATACGTTGAATATGATACTAAGCACTGCTTATTACGATAGCTTAGTTATGGTTATTAATATGGAGATTACACTCTTCTCTGTATTATAGCTATACCAATATTAGGTAATTACAGTGAACGTCATGTAATACAATCTGACCTATATGAATAATTACACATAATACCTAAGGTTCAATATATCACTTACAACTTACATTGGTTCCATATGAGTTATATATGACATGCTTATTCACATAATCTATGCCCTTTATATATACATTTAATGATCTATCACTATTCAAGAAGCTGGAACTCATATTGTTGTGATCATACCATATTAATACCTATGAACTTATGGTAATAGAAGTGATTCCTTGGATTTACTTGTGTTTCTACATATGAGATACAAGGAGCTTACATAGTACTTGTATTAGTTATGGTTAAGTTGTTACATGTGTATTACTCTTATCACATCTCTATTCAGCTTAGGGTCTTTATTATGAACATACTTATACGGATTATGATATTGCAAGGTTGAACTACATGGGATTCAAGCTATGTGTTAAGAGCTTTAGACATATCCAACTTTAAGTGATACTAGTATACATTGATTACTTAGATAACTACATAGATTATAGAAAAAGCTATATCTGTAATAGAGAGGCCGATTCCATTGAATCAAATATGACTGAGGTCCATATTGGTAAGATTGATGAACTAACACCATTCCATTAAACTGTACACAAGTATGTTAATCATAATACATACATCATATTACAATCACGTACCTTTCTACTATGATAACATGAGTTTTAATGAGTTACTTTACATAGTTAAGCTTGTACTATTGATAAGTATAACCGATTATAATGGAGTTAATGTGATAACCTTATCTAATTCCATGGATAATTAGTATAAGTAAGTGTGATCTGTAACTTATGGATATAACATAACAAAGAGTAATTCCATGCTTATTGAGCTTAATAGGACATGCACTTGCTTAGCCCATAGTAATAAGCACATCCCTATTGAATGCTCATAGTTAATGATGAAACATGATACATGTATTAGTATTGGTAATGATTAAGCTTGCACTGTTTACTTCTTTGAGATCCATAGATGTGTGATAAATATACAAGTATATACATCCTTGTGATACTATAGAGTAATTACATTGGTCTATCCCTAGCTTATCAGTTTCAGACTAGTGTTATGTTCATGCTTAAGTTGATATCACTTTGGATACTAGTTTGTTACATGTTTACTTATGGTAATCACCTGTATAACTTAAGCAATACCAATTCTTATACTATACGTAAGGGTCACTAATGATTAGGTTAGATACGTATGTTCAATTAAAGTTGATATGTATATTGAAGTATCATGTTGATTATGTAATTATGATTAGTATATGCGTACTATATTCCTGGAATAACAGATTGGGGGACTATAGTATAATATGTTATGAATAAATGGTAATATCTTATCATACATGTTTTATCCATAATAACTAGTATGTGTATTACGCCTATACGAGCTATGATGATTAACTTCCATTCCAGTTGATTGATGCTTACATATTATGTATATTAAGGTGTATATTAATGACTAAGGATTATTACTCATCTATCTAACATATGAGTTATGATCTCTTACCTTATATCTCTAATCAATGAACCTGGTGATCCTAGTATTAGGATCTAGTGTTAAGCTCTGTAATCTATGATCTCCTATAAAACCCATAACTAAGAGTGATATGTGTGTTATATGCATCTTATTATGAAACCCAATGCCATTTTTTATATCAGTATTGTTGATCCGCTTATATTCCATATTCATGTCATCCGACAAATACAACACTGTATAAGATCAAATTAGGCATATCTACTACTATTCCCATTAAATAAGAATGATAGGTGAGTTTCTACTATTTCCATTAGTTTACTTGGGTTCATGATGTGTAATTAGCTGGTATTGATACTCTATGTAAGAACTATAGACTCCCAACTAATTTGTATTGTATAATAGTGTACAACTAGTTTGATCTTTACTATGTTCAGTATGGTGGATAGAGCTCAAATATGATACAAGGCAATGTACGAGGATCTATTACCCTTTTTAGTACTATTACCATAAGTATTCACATTACTTTGTTCTAGTAACAAAGTTGTAATGACTCTAAGCTCTACTACGAACTAGTGATCATAGTATTCATCATTCTTTACGGATTAGTTATTACAAGTAGATCCCTAATAGTTACACAATTGTAATCAATACAGCTGCTTATAACTAGAATACCGCTTTTTACATGCTTAGATCATACATATTATCCCTAATAAACACAACAACATTAATGGTGTAAGTCCAACAGTACTGTCAAAACATAGACCTAATAAGAGTCATGAGCGATCACTATTGTAAGAGTCATCATGTATAACTATGTACACTATAAGTTGTTTGTTCTACCATATGTAAGCTCAATACTATGATTCCCATTATTAGCCTAGGTTTAATGGTTGGTGTATTACAATATAGTATGATCATGTGGTTATTGTAGAGTGATTACACCCTTATATTACAATATTAGTATCATAGTTATGTGATAGGTGTCTAGTCTTATTACCCTATGTCACAATGTTTCCATAATAGTTATCAAGCTCTATATTATCGTGAGCTTCATGCTTTTATTAGACATATGAGATTAGTAGTAATGATGCCTTTATACAATCCCATCTTAGTTAACTATGAAAAAAGGTATCTATCATATCAAGTAATTGTGTTTCAATAATCATTAAGCTTTGTATATTGAATACATAGGTATACAGTCCATATTACACCATATTAGTAACAACTTGATATTCCATGTGATTTCACCTCATTGGTACTTTGATGGTATTTTGTTCATAATCTACCTACATAAACATACACACTCTCTCACTCCCATCTATTTAATTTTTAGTTTTCCAACTCTTTTTTATTCTCTCTCACAATCCCACTCAACCAACCCCTATTTCTCTTGAAATTACATTTTTAAAGAAAAGGATTCTAATACCACATTCTAGTTCAGATCCACAAAACGAGGGGTCAATAGGGTAGGTAGTTAGCATGAGATGTGGGAAAAAGGGAAGAACCAATGCAACTTTATATGAACTTCTCCTCCTATAAAGAGGAACTATACCAACATTAAAAATATATTTTCCCAACCCCCTATTTGTCATCCTTCATTGTTACAAGGAGTTATATATTTATCTCGATGGGAAAAAGTTAGTTTGAGTTAAAAATGATATTTAGATAGAGATTTACCTTCTTTTTTTTTTCAATTTTTGAATCATGTGGTTAGATCTCAAAACAATGTTTATTTAATTTATATGTTTGTTTCAAGGATGGACTCCTCCTAAATGTAATGTAAAATCGTTTTATAATAATTTAGATAATGTTTTCTAAAACAATTTAATGGCTTTTTCATCTAAATCCTCTAGCATCATTTGGAGCTTGTTGTGATAGTTTTGCATGAAGATGGATTATTAAAATTTTAAAACATTATATTAATTTAATTTTTTCTTCCAAGTTTGAGATTGAAAATCATTTTATATTTAGATTTTTTTTCGCTATGAAAGCAAAAGGTGGTTATATTATCTCTTTAAGGAAACACACAGCTATCTCTAAGATTTTATATCTTATGAGAACCATGGTTTATTGCTTTTCTTACAAGATGTGTTTGACCTATGCTAATGAGTTTCCAAAGACAATTGTCTAGAGTGCCCAACACTACAAAGACAATTCTTTAGTCTGCATTTCTAGAACTCCCATACTCCTCTATATTTGCACAAGAAAATATATCTCCAAGAACAATTTGTCTTTCACCTTGAAAAACACATTCAACAGTTAATAAAAATTCAGAAAAAATATTATATTTCTCATCTCTTTTCTCATTAACTCTTATCAAATTTTTCTCCGATCTTTCATCCTTTTGATGCGCATATGACATGTCAATCTTGTCATATCCTCCTTCATGTTGTCTTTTATTGGAAAAGTCTTCTTGTCTTCACATTGTTCTGAATGTTGTCTAATTTCTAAATTATGTTCTTTGTTCTTCTCTTTGGCCTTCCTTCCTTGCATATTTCTTTTCATTCTTCCACTTTGTTTCTTACAAATCTGTAAGCCACTGAGTTTCTTTTTCCATTCCTCTTTATTTTCAATCAAAATATGCCAACTTCTCATTTTAGAAGCTAAATTTATTTTTTTTTCAGTAAAGGAAACAAAATCACCATATATAACAGAGTTTCCATTCAACTGTAAAGTCCCTTTTACAATAGTAAAAATTATTGTTACCACCATGAATATCACATTCCATTGAACCCCTTTTCCGCTTACTGCAAATTCATAGTTCACTAAAGCATCTTTGCCTTCATCCTCTGAGATTGTCTGTCTCTTTTTAGTTTGTTGATCACATCTAGCATTTCTCTTTTTGAAATTTGTAAAAATAAACTTATCTTCAATTTTTTGTTGTACATCAGCCTCTGCCAACTTATCCTTAGGTTCTTGATTGTCCTCTTTTCCTTTCCTCTTCGTAGTCTTTACTGACTATTTGTACCTCCTTGGACTGAATTCTCCTTATGAATATCTATTCTACCATCTTCCATAATCCAACCTTTACTAAGAGTCATTTCCATTAGTGCTCCTTTATGTCCTTTCAAGAAAAATTTCTTTCCCATTAACTATCAATACAGGTTCATAATCATTGAATAACATTTGAAGAGATAATCCAATTACCTCAAGTGTTTTCACTATATATATAACCTTGTTTGATCATGACATAAGGCTATATTAATGCCTCTTTTCTATTCCTTCTTTTGCAATCTGAAATTTCCTTTTGTCTTCAGACTGTCTTCCATGTTTTTTCCAAGTCTTTTTGGCTTTATCATCTTCAACTTCCATAGTAGTCTTCAATAATTTTCCATATTCAGTGTCTTTGAACACATGTTCAATTAAGAACTGTTCTATTACAAACATCTCTTCTAACAACTTCATTTCTTCATCAACATGCATAAACACATCTTCGAAAGGTTGTTCATCACCTGCAAACATACACAAAGAATTAGTTTCAAAAATGCAAGGCTCATCTACCTTTGATGTCTTAATCACCACATTTCCTTGTTGATATGAACTTGTCCAATAGTTCAGAAAACCATCAATAATTATTTCCTCATCAAGCTAAACCTCTTGTTTAGGTCTAAAATAGCCATCTTCCACCTCTAACTCAATTTTTTTGAGTTCCTCTCTTAACCTGATATACATTCTTCTCTTTATATTTATCTTCAACAACTTCCATTTTATCTTCCTCTTTTTCATAGTCCAACCATACCTTTGGCCCCTCTAGAATTGTGATATAAGCTACTCTAGTTGTGCATCATGTTCTTCATGGAATTTTAGGATTGACTTGGAAATAATATATTCCCTTTATCGATGGTTCCTTGATGGAGGAGATTCACTTGGTTTTGATTGTCATGACTCATCTTTTGGTTTTCTTCACATTGCATTGATGAATCATCCTTTTAATATACATATTTTTATGGTTATGAAGCATGCCATATCATCATGGTGTGTTTCCTTGCTATACTTGTTCATCTGGGGAGTGATACACCTCTGTTCATGCATGATGTCTCTAGTCCCACAAGGGGTTGAACAATGGTGATAAGAGGCACAATGTGGTGTGACATGGTGGTTTTGGCTCTTGTTTGGCTAAAAGAAGGCCTATATTTTGTACATCTTATCTTTCTTGGAGGATTTTGACACCTAGAACATTTTTTGATGACATGGACTATAACTCCTAGTGGGGCGCTCTTCTTGTGCACATATTTCTATGTAATCCTAGCCCTCACAACAACTATTTGGCAGTTGCAGGCTTGTGACATGGATTCCCTTGTTTATGTGGATTGATTGGTCACCTAGAGTGTTTGTGATGATATGGAATAGGGTTTCATGTGGAGTGCTTACTTTCTTGCTACATGGATTTCGAGCATACTTCTTGAGCTTGTGATGGAGCGCCCTAGGATTTTGGGGTTGATTTGGCATGGTTTTGGAACTTATTGTCATTTATTCATGATTTATGAGTATTTATCCACTTATCCCTTGCTTGGAATATATTTTGATTGATCAGGGGATCAAATTTTGCTCAAATTTCAGAGTGCTCGGAATGCAACAAAATCAGTTCCATTGCGTCCATCTCGTCTTCCTGAATCTGGCAGTATATTTACTTTGTCAAATGGACTCTGTATAGAGAATATATCGCGATCTGTTCATCAAGCCAAACAGGCAAAAAATTTGATGCTGATTGTACCAGTCCGTACAGTCTGTACGCTCTGACTTGGTAGGACTGTACAAGCCATACGACCATACACGGGTGATGTGGCAGATGTTGGTTGGTTGACAGTTGTCAAATCCGGAGCTGACACATGTCCTTTGGTGACCAATGGTATGAGGACACATGGCCCAATCCGAGGGCACCACATGTCACTCATTGTTTGGTTAATGGGTTTTATGTAAAATTGTTGGAGTCCGCGAGATTCGACCACCGAACCTCCCACACCTCATAGCGCCTTCGCACAACTGCCTGACCAATAGGCCACAAGTTGTTGCTTATTATGTATGTCCATTGTAATGTATTTAAATTTACGTATATGGCCATTGGGCGGTGGGTCGGGTCGGGGCTTAGCCCCGGCCCACGGTTCTTTGTTTGTATATAACATATACCATATGACCCAAACCTCTATGGAATGGGCACGTTATGTGTTGTATTGTGTAAAGCCACAGTCCTTTGTATTTCACATACAACCCACAGTCATATTATATGTTATGTGGCCCTATTGTAATATAATGCGCGGGGGTTATTCTATGTATCCCATGGTTTTCCATATGACCGGAGCGCGGGAAAGGAGTTACAACGGTTATGATGGTTTAACCACTTTTTCCCATGCGCGAGGTCACATTACCCATATGCCCAAGTGCCTAGGCGGTTAGGGGCTGGCGCACCCTTAACCGTTCTACGGTTTGCACCGTTGGCACAGTTGCGCCCAGTGCTGGGTTTTCATGCCTTAAAATGCGTGTGAGCCAGGTTCAATCGTGAAGGGTGTGTTTTGTAGATGCAGAGACAACAAGCTTGAAGAGGGAGACTTCCAGGAGGCATAAATTCTTCATTTTTCGACCGATTGAGGTGTCGAAAGAGCCCAGACAGGGGTTTTGGAACGCTCTGAAGCCATTGGAGTAGTCGGCTTGTCAGTTTGAGCATTGTAAGACATGTTTTTGAGCACTTTTTGATAAATCAATAATAATGATCCATTGGAAGCTGGACCAGGAGATGTAGCCCATAAGAGGGGTGAACTCCTTTATCAATTGTTGTGCTTATGTGTTTATGTTCAATGATTATGTTGTTGTCTATGTGTAATTTTCTTAAGTAATCCTTTAATCTATGTGTTGCAAACTGATCCATTTGCTTTAAACACATAACATTTCACTTGCAATAATTTTCAAGTTTTTCAAGTCTTCTTCATTTTTAGATCAAGTTGGTATCAGAGCACTGGTTTTGAAGACTTGATTGTTTGCAAGTTTTGTTTCTAATGCTCACAAGGTTGAAACTCACAAGAGGAGAAGGTCAAATTGTGGAGCCAAGTTCTCATCCGACAAGGAGGAAGCATATTCATTCACCGCAAGTTTTAGAGAGACATTCACCAAGCATGGCTCGTGCAGAAAGTCATGAACGTGTTCCGACTGAAAATGAAGATCTCAGAGAGGATGTCATGGAGCTGAGAGAGATGATGAAGATCTTGATGGAAAGGAACATATTGTCGCAGGGTGAAGGCTCTAATCCTTCAATGCATAAGGGAGGCGGTGGTGACAATACTCCAGGCGGAAATGGAGGGAATGGTGCTTCTCCACCACCCTCTCCTCCATCATCATCTTCTTCTTCTATTTCTACTAGTTCGAAACATCTTCCGAATTCTCCAAAGGGGCATGGTAAAACTCCTTCGCAAATTCCCTTCATTAAAGCTTGATATAAAATTTGAATTGCCAATTTACAATGGAGAAGTTAACGCTGAAAAGTTAGATAATTGGATACGTCAAATCGAAGTATATTGTAGAATACAAAAGATTCAAGATGATGAAACCAAAATTCAGCTTGCTTCATTAAGATTAGATGGTTCAACACTTATTTGGTGGGAATCTAAGACTCAGGAGGAAATGAAAAATCATGGAAATTTTTTTCTTTCTTGGAATGATTTCATTATAGCAATTAAAAAACAATTTTATCCATTGGCATATAAACAAAAGGAAACTATGGAATGGCAGAATTTTAGACAAGCTAAAGGACAGAATGTACAAAGTTTTACTCAGGAATTTAGGAGAAGA
>JASDQU011029333.1:0-16838 GCA_032191745.1 Picea mariana
AGTGGAAGTTTTTCTAACGACTCTTAAATATGCCCTCTTGCAGCCTCATCTTGCAATGGCGGTCTCCTAAATCAATTCGCTTACATATGGCTAACCTATTCTACATGTTACCCCTCATATTGTATGAGGCATTGTACTAGTTTGAAGACCCTACCCAAGAAGGTTTTGTTTGGAGGATGTGTGTCTTGATGGTTATCAGTTGTGGATTTGATACTTATTGTTTCATTTAGCATCATCTCTTGGTGAATCATTGCATATTTGGAAGCTTGCATATTATGTGTGGATATTGGTGGATAATTGGGCTTGATGAGGGTCTTACATATATGGTTCACTCTTCTTTTAACCTTATCAAATTCATGGAGAGGGATACTCATCAACTAAGGGTTTTCCCTAAGTTTTATTGGTCATTGCTTGATACTCCTTGAGATAATGTTCCCTAACTCTAGGGCACATATCCCTAAGGTGCATGACTTGGAAATTCATTCGATGGTTGAGATATATTTGTGAGGAGTGACTTAGCTTTGGGGCCCTATTTTTAGCATGTTATTGAACTTTCAAGGAGGTTGGCTAACGCATATCATGGAATTCTCCCTTGGTCATTACATCTTGGCACATTTATTGAGGAGGCCTAACTACCCCGCACATAGTTGTAGAGTGCCCCATGGTTTTGAGATGATTGATGGTATTAGCACAATGTTTCATTCTCTAGCACATGGTTTTGGGTTTTAGTTAAGATTGGCTTAGTGGGATGTTTCACCCTTTATGCGTATTTTCCTAGGTTGTCCCACTTTTGGCCCTTGGTTTGAAGAGAGATGGTTTCTTTCACATGCATTGGTACTAATGGAATACATTTTGAGGAAATACATCTCTTTAAGGGGGTCGTTATGACAACAAAGGGGCCACTATTGCACACATGTCCATGAGATCCATCATTTGATGAGTTGGTTCTTTCATTGGAGGACGCACCCTCACTAACCATTCTATCTTGGGAATTGATTTGGGATTTCTAGGTTGTTGACTCATTAAACAAGTGGAGCACTACCCTAGTCTCCATATGGGAACATGTATTGTTTATGTAACTACCTTCCACTAGTCAATAATTTATTGAGAACAAAATAACAGTACAAGAAGAGTAATTTAAAGGAAATTTAGTAGGAATTTTACATAAAGAACTCTGAATTATTGGTATCTCTAAAGGATATCTACATGAATCTAGTTGGTTAAGAGTGGGATAGTCGGGATCTATATCCAAAAAATAATTTCTCACACCCAAACTCATGTTGATCAAATATCCAATACAACCACCATTCCTTGAGTCCTACCCAAATTTTTTTCCATAGGATGAAGTTTCATGTATCCCTACCCAACATGAAAGCCTAATCCACAATTATTCTACCTGATTATAATTGTGAATAGGTAACCTTAACAAATTATTCTAGGTTCTCATGAGTGGCTACAATTGAGAAGTACTACTTGTGATACTTGCGATAGATAGAGAAACACTATTAGAGCCCTTCCTAGAGGTTCCCTAAGGGGATTTCACCTTGGATTATAACTTTGTGGGGTTACTATAACTATATCCCATATCTTCAATAGTTTTATTCAGGCCCTCACCATCGACCCAAGTTGAACTTTGGAAGGCCCTTTGGAACCAAGGTATTCCTCCTTGATTCATGTCGAGGTTACCTCCAACAAGGCATAGACTTGAAGTTATTGATTCCTCATAAAGTGAACTAGTATAAGCACCAAATGCTTTGAATATCTCCATAGGAGGGGATCAAGATAATGCGAACCCTCTAGTTGGACAAAAGAAGAATAAGAGGCTTTTTTGGGGGTATTTATGACACCCCCCTAAGAAGAGATGAATTTCCTCCTCCTCCTCCTCCTTAAGGAAATTTTGATCCTCCAACTGTAGAGAACATTGATAATTGTCCTATGGCCAATTTCAATTGTTTACTCACTCATCTAGTGGATCTTCTTCTTGTCGAAGTGGGTGATTTACCTCCCAAACGCATTGTTTATTCCTTTTTGCACAATCTTCCACAATTTGTGCTAAATGAGGCACAATTTTCACTCCATTTAGTGCCCCAAATTGATTACATTTTCTATCAATAGTCGACGCTAAATCTGGTGCTAATGGCGCCCAATTTAGCACTGACTATTAAAACTAACAAAACAATTAAAAGACTCCACGTGCAACGAAAATCAAACCATTAACAATGTGTATTCACGATTTTTTTGGAACTATGTAATGTCCCCATCGAGATTTCAAAAATTAAAAGACCATGCGTGCAATGAAAAGAAAACCATTAACAATGCGCATTCATGAATTTTTGGGAAATATGTAATGTCTCCATCCATATTTCTTCATTCATCTTCATAGAAGATGAGTTTATTCTCTCGCAATTGAGTTTCTCTTTGTGGCGAAAGAGTTTCATGAATTCTGACTCAGTTTGGGTTGAAAGGAGGTCATTTTCTTTTTTTTTGGGTAGCATACTCTCATTGAAGGATGTTTCTCAGCAATGGGGGCGAATTTACGGTGTGTTGGGAACATATATTTCATGCCGAGGCCGAGTTTACCCACCAAAAATCGTATTACACTTGAAGGGCACACTAACTCTACAAAAATCATGGTATTCACCTCTGGTATGGTATGCTTCATTGTTGGCTAGTATATTAGAGTGGGGAAGTCAACTTCTACTGTGGACTGAGTATTCCACCATGAACATACTCTCTTTTGATTTTTTCAAGTGTCCAGATATTATGTTTATGCATTGACCATATAGTTGTAGGAAAACAAATCTTTCAAGCTTTATTCTCAACCCATTCAGCCCTGAAATCTCATGCTTACAACAACAACAAGAATATCATACAATTTTTCTGTATAAGCAGAGGAGTTCAAGGTAACAACTTAACTGTTTGACAAAATGTGTCTATGGAATTCTTAATAATCTTGACATCATCTTATTCTAGTCCTCACAGGAAGGTTTTAGAATCATGTTGTAAATCAAAACACTCACTCTTGTGCCTAGAATATCATATTGGTTGTATGCTTGAGATAACTCTGTTTCCATTGCTAAAAAATGGTATTTGCATTTTCTAAGAAATGCACTAGAAGTTGCTTTAAATCTGGTTGTATTGGCATTAGAGAGTATTTAACAACTGAAATTCACTATTTAAAAAACATCCTTCAAACATAACTGTGAAATAACTATTAGAGAGGGGATTTCCATATGCTGGAAAATTTGTGGATTTTGTTATTCCTCTTACAGGTCTGCATATAACAGATTAGGGCATATGTACAATAGTTGAACATGAGCATACATAACCACCTTTTGAGCTATATAACAACCCTCAACTACCCAAGTGTTCTCCTCATTGCTGGAGCAATACTCTTACAATGTTATATGTCAGCAATTAGCTCCCTTTGTGTATCCAAAATTATGTTCTCATGTTTGGAAATTCATATATCACATGGTGAAGGGGGCCCTCTTCATTCATTAGAATTTTTAATATCAAGATAGCTCTTGTATATGCCTATTTTGATCAAGAATTTATATATCTAACAAGGATTCCTCATATGGTTCATATGAGGAAATTGAATTGAACTCAAGTACAACTCATTGGAACAGGGTGTTGTCCTAATATGCATTCATGCAAAGCAGAGGGTTAATAATATATTTTTTATTGGGCATATGTGATTTTAAGAACTTAAATATTTTGTAGGGAAGCCTCCCTAATGGTGGTCTTGGATCACCTTGAAGAGTGGGAAGGAAAATTGAGGTGACAATGGTTTGTCTTCTGATTTTCCTTCGATTTGTCTTCAGTGAAGACCTTGCACATCTAGAGAGGACAAATTGAGTGTTAATAGACCTTAGGACCTTGTGTTCACAGAAAAATGGAGCTTGCAGATACCTTAATGCCTTGAAAAACATTGGGTTTTTACAATAACTTCTTGAAATAGCCCTAAATTCTTCATGGGCCTATGGGCATCAGGGAAATAGACCTTTAAGCATTTTCCTTCATAAAAAATCTCTCCATGTACCTCTCCTTCATCAACGAGATTCATGATGAAGAAGATAATATTTCGTCAAACAATGAAACAATACAATGACCAACCTTCATAAATCAATGTGCAAGAAGGATCCACCAGTTGGGTTTTGATTGAATATGTTTTCTCCAATCAATCAATCAATCAATCAATCATTTGACCCTGAATTTCTCTTTCTGTCCATAAAACGGAGAGTCCTAGCCATCCAAATCCAATTTTTATAACACTAAGTTGCACCATACATGCACACCTCGCATCAGGACCTCTTACTTGCTATTTTTTCCAAGCCATCACTGAGCAACTCTTCTTAAAAAAACTATTTTTTAAGATGTATGCACCCTGCACCACTACTGCCCACGGACACACGCTTTCTGCACCAGTACGACTCGCGTACGTATGCTAGTTGCACCATTACAACCCACGTATACCCACAAATGTTGCAAAAATTAAAAAGTTGCAAGGAATTCGTTGAGATTACGGGCTATTGGGCAGTTTCCCAACTATTCCACCACCTATAGCCCGTCACCCAACTGAATAATCATCCTTTTTTCATATAAAAGGAGGTTTTGGGGTCTCATTCCTAAGCCAAGAACAAAAGCAGTGAAACTCTACCTGTTTCACATCCCCTCCTTGCCCCATAAAATTGCAGATACCTTGTGAGTTTTGCATCAGAATTATCATTCTTGCCCTTTTTCCTCCATTGTAAACCTATACCATTTAGTTAGAAAAGGTGTGAGAGGAGAAATATACGTGGAAGTGCAGTTGGCTCTTGGTGAAGAGGAGCCTGAACTAGGTTTGAGGAGCAGTCGTCGATCTCATTGTAAGTAAGCTTTGTGATATCGATAAAAGGAATACTTTTTCTGTCATGAAATATGATGTGTTCAATATTTATGTTTGATGTATGTTTTATACTGACATCTAACCCATAATTCATATATGAGATTCATGTTTTGTAGTTCCCTATTTGTTTTTTTGTGAATGCAGGTTAGCCTAGGGAGGAGGCTTGCAGTCAAAGGAGAAATCGAACGTGAAAGGATTGACACCGGCCGTGGAGTTAAAGGTACAGTTACCATATCTCTTTTACTTTGTATTTCTTGTATGAATGTGGGGTATATTCAAGGTAGTCTATAGAGTAGGAGACTTTTAGATGGGTAGATATACCTACATGTTGAACCCTAGTGTAGTCCATAGGGGGGATTTCCCACTATAGCAGAACTGGAGACCATATTGGGGAAACCTCTAGGGTTTTAGGGGATATTTTTGGGTGTTTTAATTGGTTTGATTACCTTTTTGAGTTTTCTATAATTTTCTGAGTCTTTAAGGGATTCTGGTTTGCCATACCAGTACTCCCTGCCCTGTCAGTCTACCTGTTAGTTTTAATTTTGAGAAGTTACAAAGGTGTATGCGGCCTGTAGTGGGCCTGCATGCATACATACAGGCCCTACCTTTGGACAACCCGCATACATACACAGGCTGCTTAAGTGTTAGTAGCGTGCTTGTGTCAAGAATTTTTTTTTGTAAAGAAGGGGTAGTAAACCTCTTCCCTGATTGAAGTCAAACTTCTTAGGGGTTTCTTGATCAAGTTTTGGCCTCTGTTGTTATAGTCTTTAGCCTAGGTTTGACATCAGTTTGGTTATCTTCTAAAGATTTCTTGTGTTTTGTTTGAAAGGGTTTTAGACGAGTCTGTGAATCTTTTCTGATCAGCTTGTTTGGTATCGTCATTGATTCCCTTCAATCCGCAATGGGTCAGAAGTCAGTTCTTGGTCTTGTCTTGTCTTCACTTTTTCCCTTTTTCTTTCTTTAAATAAAAAGAAAAAGAATTTATTTCAAGTTTCTTGTTTGGAGCATTTTAAAATAAAATAAAAAATTCATTTCTTAGTTTGGTTAAGTAGTTAGGATGATTATATTGCTTGTCAGGAAAAATGGTGTTTTTCTTAAGTTCTTTACTGAATGCTTAGAACATTAAGTAGCTCATAGTCGAGCGAAATCTTGTTTTTGGTTTTCCTTTAAAAGATCTTAGAAAAAGTAGTTACAAAAAGTTGGTTAAAGAGTTAAAATTGCAAATCTCTA
Source organism: Picea mariana (assembly GCA_032191745.1). Lineage (NCBI taxonomy): Eukaryota > Viridiplantae > Streptophyta > Pinopsida > Pinales > Pinaceae > Picea > Picea mariana. The sequence continues at coordinate 6,122 of JASDQU011029333.1, forward strand.
TTTGTCAAAAGAAGTAGTTTTTGCTTTCAGTTTCATTTACTGCTCTTCTCTTTCATCTCTTAAAACACACCACTAGTTTCATTGTTGCTTCCTTGACTTAAAAAAATCCACTTAAAATTAACGTTAAATTAAAATTTACTAGACTTTATGTTTGCAGGGTCCATCAACTAGTATAGGCTAGAGCCTTGCTTTAGGTTGGAGAGGAAACTCTTCGAGGCTTAAAAAACAAACATTAGAGTCAGTGCTAGGGAGTGGAAAAAGTCCAGTAAACATGAAATTTATCCGGGACCCCCCTCTAACACATGGGATAAACACGAGTTTTTGTGTGGAAAGGTAGCGGAGATAACCCTTCCAAAGTTGGACCAAGCATAGTGGGGAACGCATATAGAGGACTTGTCTTGGGATTATGTCCGTAGCATTTTCCACGAAGCTTCATGGATATAGAATCTATTCGAGGTCCTCAGTCATCTTCTGGAACACTTGCTTTCGATACCCTCAATAGGTTTTGGGCTTGATACCCTTCTCATTGCGGCCAACCTGACTATCGACTGTACCCGCCTAGTAACCGTTCGCGAGATGGAAACCTAGTTTCCTTTATTTTAGGGACTTACAGAAGTGACTGTGGGGGTATACCACGGTACCTAGGGAAGAAATCAGGCCACTCTTTGCAGAGTATACCCAGAGGGTGCTTCCATGTTTGATTTTCACTTGCACCAGTAAGTTACTCTAGTGTTGGCTGGTGTAACTGTTCTTGCAACTAGTTATTGGTTTTCTTGTTTTATCTTATAGGAAATTTTCTAGTGTGTGTTGGTTTTTAACGTTAGTAAAAGCCTTACTATGTAGTTGATCTTCTCAAAAAGTGGAATATCAAGAGATCTACCAGTCGTGAAGGCTTTTGGGCCTGCCACCGGTTGCATTGGATCCACCACTGCCACTGTTACAACGAAGACTTGACCAGCAAGGGTCATTTGAGGAGACCGGGCTGCAGGAAACTGTGCCCGAGAAATTCCCGAGAGGAGAACACTCGAATCCAGAGGAGCCTATTGTTTTTGACCTTGGAGAAAAAGCTCTTGGGCCAGCCAATTCTCTGATCATTGAATTTTCAGCACCCATAGTGGTACAAGTTGTCTCTCTGAGGGTAACTCATCACGAGCATCAAACAGTCTTGCAAGCAGCGATGAAAGCAAATGTTGCTACGTCATATGGGAGTCCTCATACTCCCTCGATGACTGCCACCACAGGGGGCATTCCACCTCCTAACCCACCTTCATCAGCCTGAACCATGATGGAATAGGCCACCTTTACTTCGGGCAGTGGTCTGATTCCGTCTATGGCAGCGATCACTACTCCATTCACACAGAGTGGGACGGGCCCTCCATTTTCATATGGGATGCCCGACTTTGATATGAACTTCGTCCTCTCCTAATCCACCCTACAGACCATGGGTCTAGGGGCAGGGAGCTCAAATTATCCTTTGAAAGGGTCCATGTGGGGAACCTCAGCCCTCTATAATGCTTTCCCTTATGGCAAGGGTCATATACCTCCATCGTCCCCCTCGCTAGGCGGTGCTCCTCAATAGCCTGTCTATCTGAACATGAACTATAGATTGTTTGGAACAGGTAATCAAGGACCTTCTTCCTACACCACGTCGGTGCATTCAATGTTGTTCTCTTTGTTCAACGCATTTGGAAATAACGTTTTCTCATCAGCTTCCATCTCGACTGGGGGAAACCCAGGGGGCACACATAGGAGTCTTCTCCGCACAAGGACTCTGGAATCTATGGCAGGGATTAGTTCCCTCATCAAGGATTCCAACCAGAGGAATCCCCTTCCATGGACAATGGAACCTCGAGCAAGGCTCAGTACCTATGGTCGTCAGATCGACAGGGGGCATCCCTTTCCAGAATATTTGGAACACAACGCAGGGAGAAATCCACGCCCGGCCCTCAACTTCCAACTATGGGAATCAACCGATGAGTTCCCAACAAACAAAATATCCATTCGCTGGCCAAGGCCATGGCATTTACCAGAACCATGGTCAACAACCTAACTTTTCCTAGCAACCTGGTGCCATTCAAACTCTAGGCTCCTTTTTTCCTGTACATAGTCAACAGCCTAAGCTACCATTTTTGGCAACGTTGCATTTTCCAGACTTGTCAAGATTGTTGAATGACCCAATCTTTCACGATCTGTGTTGGCCTCCTATGCCGACGAATTTTTCCTTGGACATTCCTAATTTCTAAGGTAAGCCTAACGAAGATCTAGGCGATCATGTGACTACCTTTCACCTATGGTGCTCGTCAAACTCATTGCGAGCTGATTCCGTTCAGTTGCATCTATTTCAACGCACTCTTAGTGAGAGTGTCACGAAATGGTACATCGAGATCGACCACTTAAGATACTCTACTTTTGGCGAATTGGAAATGGTTTTTCTAAACCATTTTCAACTACCTGTGAGATACGATGCTGGCACCGAATTGTTGGCCAACGTTGAGCAAAAAAAGGCTGATCATATCTCAGATCACATCCGAGAATGGCAGCATCGGAAGAGTTTGATAAAAGTACCAGTCCCACTGGCTTTCCTATTGGAGTGGTTCCTTAAGTCTTTGGTACCCTATTTATCCAAAGATGTTGCAACATCGGGAGTGTTTTCCGAGGAAGAGGCGATAATGAGAGCTAAAAAACTTGAACTGATATACTCTTAGTTTGGTTTACTTTATGAAGTTTTTACAGATGTGCCATGTTCCATTCTTTACAAGGCCAGACAAAAGTTTGAACCACATGTCGATGGTATAGTTGGTTCAGCACAATCAGAGAACATTGATCAATTGTCGAATCAATTGCAACAATTGTCGATACAGCAAACAATGGACAACCCAACCACTAGTTCGGCTGCTCCCCCTAAGCAAACGTCAGATGTACACAGTGTGCAGTTGACAAACCCAAAATCTAACCAACAGTCTGACGGAAAGAAAAAAAAGAGAAACAAGAAGGGTAAGGGGATAAGAAACACACCAACAATGTTAGTGGGGGCAATATAGAGAAAAGTAAGTCAAAGTATCTATGTAACCTTTACACTCACCTATGTCCTCGGCTTGCGAAGGCCCAAAATTTATTGGCGCAGCAGCAAAATACTATGTTAACGAACCCATTTCCTCATGGGAAACATTTAACTCAAGTCTCTTCGAGCTCGATTGGGGGCAGTAAGGGACCCCCTCCATCTTCTAGTAATCCTTTGTCCGCGAACGTTTATATGATGAAAGTTGATGCCTACATAGAAACTAGGGCACACTATTAAGGAATGCCAAACACTGCTGAAAAGGGTAACAAAGCCAAAAACCCATCCGTTCCTCTCCATATAGAGAAGATGAAGGGTGAAACAATGACACACATACCGAAAGGGGAGTTCAAGAAAGCTTCGCATAATCAAAACGTGAGGGTCGCCCATAATTACTCTATGGTGGAATATTTTTCACAAACCCCTTATGCGATGTCCGCTTTGGAGGTCCTCCAGAGCTGCCCTTCGCAGAGAAAAGCCTTGTTAGCTACCTTAGGATCTGCTGAGACTTGTAATCTAGGAACAATCATGCTTGATATGACTAACTTAAAACCTCGTCTCCCCTACCACATGGTGTTTCAGATAGTGGTGGCTTACACCATGAAAATGTTTACATGAAATATTTTTTGCACGATGGTTGATGAGGGCGCCTCGACATGCATGATGTCATTGGCATGTTGGAAGGCCATTGGCCAACCCATTTTGTCTCTGTCACATACTCTTCTTATCGCTTTCGACAGTCATTCGTTCAAACCACATGGAATCATCCCTTCTTTCCCCATGCAGTCAGGGGGGAAGACTGTGTGCATCGAAGTTGAAGTGGTCGATGCGCCTCTCAACTACAATCTCTTATTAGGAAGGATTTGGACCTATGTTATGCTTTCAGTGGTCGCCATAGTTTTTCAGGTCTTGTTGTTTCCACATGAGGGTCAGATAGTGTCCATTGATCATTTGTCCTTCTCTCATCCTGACCCTTCATTGGGGGCATCCACGGTCCTGATGATTGATAACCCTCAGCTCGACGTCGTCAACATAGGGGTTGGTTTGTGCCCACCTTTGATGGGTACTTTGGATTACCCGCCTCCTTTCGGTGATGTCAAGTTCATATCGACTGGCCCCAACCAGCCTAAGGATGAAAATTTTCAAGTGTCATTGTTCCATATGAATTAATTTAATGATTCGTGGACTCTTCCTTCCCCATCGGCCAGGATGGAAGGGACAGGGTATCATGGCATGGCCATGCTCTTGTACGCAATAGAAGTTGCGTGCTCTATAGTCCAACAAGCTTCTGTTGACCCCGATTTGACTCCCACACATGGGTTAGATCTGGTTCTCGAGCCTATTTGGGCTCAATATTCCCTTGCCACTACCGATACTTTAGAATTGGTCTTACCCTCACACAAGGTGATTATCGAGGAATTGATTGGTCCAGACAGACCCTGGGATGATCTTCATCATAAATCTTATTTCCTCCTAGAGTTAAGAAGAATAGAGGCAGGATCATTTGTGTTGACTATGACTGGAGATAGGTCTTGTCCTATTAATCCTTTGGCTACGCACATAGTATATGCCAAGGGTAATATGGAAACCATCATTGAAATGATACCTATCGACATCTCCAAAACCCCTGGCAACATGGAGAATTTCTTTGTCAGAGTAGACTAATCCCCCAAGGAGATTTGGATCTATACATATTTATTTAAAGAATTTTGCGACATTTTTTCCCGCTATTACAAGGAAATCGCCGAACATGAAATAACGATGTATCCTGACGTTAATCCAGTCTAGTAGAAGCTTCGTTTGGTTAATCCTAGGAAAGCATCAACTATTAAGGTTGAAGTAGAGAAACTACTCAAAGTTGGTTTCATCTACCCCATTTAGTTGACTCAATGGGTGTCAAACCCTGTTTTAGTCAATAAAAAGCAGGGAGCATTTTGCGTATGTATGGAATTCAGTGATCTGAATAAGGCCTGTCCCAAGGATAATTTCCCCACCCCATTGATTGACCAAATTTTCGATGAGTGTGCAGGCTGTGAGGTATTTTCTTTCATGGATGGTTTTTCGGGATACAATCAGATACTAATTAAGTCTAAAGACCATCAAAAAACAACTTTTATCTATCCATGGGGTACATTTGCTTATCAAAACACGCCTTTTGGCCTGAAGAATGTTGGAGCCACTTTTTAGCAGGCCATGTCTTTTGCTTTCCATGACCTAAGACATATAGTCGAGTCTTATCTTGATGAGTTATCATCACGATCTCTTAAGAGAGATGATCATCCCACGCACCTCTGACTTATCTTTGAGTGATGTTGCTACTATCAGATTCTCTTAAATCCAAACAAGTGCAGTTTTTGCATGACGATGGGTCATCTACTAGGTTTTATAGTTTCAACAACAGGGATCATGGTCGATGCTCTAAAGGTTGAGGCAATAGTTCAATTTCCTCCCCCATGCACAGTCCCTCAGCTTCATATTTTACAAGGAAAAGACAATTTTCTTCGATGTTTTATTGCAAACTATGACGAGATCACTAAAGCGTTTATGCATTTACTAAATAAGGATGTCCCTTTCCATTGGGATGAAGCCTCTCAGTTCTCTTTCGAAGCGTTGAAACATGCCTTCTTTTATGCCCCTCTACTTCGGCCACCCAATTATAATAAAGACTTCTTATTGTACTTGGCCGCTGCAGAGTTGACCATCGATATGGTCTTGGTTCAAGAGGATGATCTGCTGAAGAGCATGTGATTTATTAGCTGAGTCGAGGCCTGGTTGGACTAGAACTCAACTACTCGCATGTTGAGAAGTTGGCGTTGGCAGCAGTGCATGCTATCCAACAATTCCATCATTATATCATTCTTTGCAAGACCACCATCATTTCCATTGTGAATCTGTTCCAATACGTGTTGACACGACATGTAATCGGAGGAAATATTAGTATATGGATTGTTATCCTTCAAGAATTTGACTTGGATTTTTTTTTTGGAAAATCCAAAAAGTCGTTGGTCTTTGCGGAACTTATCTTCAAACTTTCGGTCGAATCAGGTGATGTTAATCCCGAAGAATCACCGATTAAAGGAGATACTTTCTAATTTCATCTTCGAACCCATGGTATGGAGATATACTAGTCTATCTACAGAATTTGAAGTGCCCGCCTCTACTTCTCATGATGATCGTCGATGCATACGCCATCAGAAAAAAATCTATCTCATACTCGATGACACTTTGTATCATCGAGGTGTAAATTGAATCCTTCATCGGTGTCTCACTCATGAAGAAGAGGAACTTGTGCTTAATGAATTCCACACTAGAGCATGTGGTGGTCATTTGTCTAGGTTGGCAACAACCCAAAATATTCTACGAGCTGGTTACTTTTGGCTGACGTTAATCAAGGATTGCATTGAATTGGTTAAGAAGTGCCACCTGTGCCAGATCTTCTCTCAGAAGATGAGGGCACATCCTTCTCCCATGCTTCTCATCATTATTGTTGGTCCCTTGACCAAGTGGGGGATTGATTATACTACATTCCACCCCCTTCTGCCAGGGGGCATCGTTATATCATTGTAGTGGTAGACTACTTCAAAAAGTGGGTTGAGGCTATGCCAACGTTCAATAATGATGGAGAGACAACAACTCTCTTTCTATTTAACCAGATAATAGCAAGGTTTGACATCCCGAGGGATATTGTCATTGACCATGGCAATCACTTTCAGAATAAAATTATGTCTGAGTTAACGTCAAATCTTGGGTTGAGACAAGAGAATTCATCACCCTACTACCCACAAGTGAATGGTTAGGTGGAAGCTATGAATAAGCCCCTCAAGACTATTCTACAGCGAATGATCAATTTTGCCAAGTCAAATTGGCATTTGATGTTGTGATCGACATTGTAGGCCTACAAAACATCTGTAAAGACTGCATTTGGTTTCTCACCATTTCAACTCGTTTATGAGCTGGAAGCAATCTTGCCAATAGAATTCCAGATCCCATCTTTAAAATTGGAAGTACAGTTATTTCCAAACACTTCACCATTTGAGGAACACTTATTATATCTCAAGCAGCTCAATGAGAAACGTCATGATGCAACCTTGGCTAACGAGGATCACAAGCAACGAGTCAAGTGTTAGTATGATCGGTCTATTCGTCCTCGGATTTTCTCCGAAGGCGACCTTGTCCTGGTCTATGACCAAGATAAGGATCCCCTGGGGGTAGGCAAGTTCAAACCCATGTGGTTCAGACCATTCATTGTGAAGGAGGTACTAAAGAAGGGCACATATCATCTGGTTGACTTTGAGGGAAATGCTTTAGCGGAGCCTAGAAATGGGCTCTATCTCAAGAAGTATTACTCATAGGTGGTTCTCCTTGGGTGACTTCTTGTACATATGTATAGTTCTTATACACTTAGTTTTTTGTTAGATGTCAAGTGAATCAGATGGTGTTCATTGCGTTCGAGGACGACACTATCCAACACACTCAGAGGTTTGCTTCCACAGCTCAGGTGATCTTCACGCCTCAAGACCAGTTTCTATCTTCTGGAGGTATATGTTTAGGTGAAACCACAAACAATGTCCTCAAGTACAATGCAGTAATAGAGTTTCTTCGTGACGTGTTGTCGCATGGTATCTCTCACCTCCGAGTCTACTTAGATGCACAGTTGGTTGTGTCCCAATTGAATGGGGTTTACCGCGTTTATGATCCTACTCTACACTGACGATTCCTTAGGGTACGTCTCTTAGAACGATGCTTTGATTACATTACGTATATCCATGTTCCTCAGAGATTAAATCAAATCATAGATACTCTAGCTAATCATGTATTAGATTGGCATATTGCACACATAAAAAGAAGCACACACATACACATGTACATACATTGTAAAATGTGATCCATAAGACACAAAATTTGTAAATACACACACACACACACACACACACACACACATAGATATATCAAAAGTATCAGAGTACATAGGTGGGCGCGAGAACCTGAAAAATACATATCTAGTTTACACCACGGGGCTTATGCCCTCAAAATATACAAAAAGAATTCCCTCGACATGTAAGTGGTCCATTCTAAGCTAAGAACGGGGCCTGTTGGCCCTGCCATAGTGAACCATGACATTTTCCAAACGCTAGAAGAGCTGGAACCAGGTCTGTGGCACCCCAACTATGTGAGGCTGCATCAATGGCGAGAGATCCTTGATCTCGACCATGGGAAAAACACGAGTGAGCGTGGTGAGGTTCTGCTCCACCCATCTCAACACTCTCTCAACCTCTCCGACTGGAGGTCCCCTTGCTGCTACTGTTGTTGGTCCAACGGGTGCAGCTGGTACTGCCTCTAGCCAAGGACGCTACCTGGTCCTCATGAAGTCTGTTGGACGCATCAACCTCACATCTATACATAAATAGATACATAGTTTCCAGATACTTTGATTCACATAAAAAAAAATATATATATAAAAAGAAACTAAAAATTAAATAACATTAAAAACAAACATACCTATCTCTCCTCACTCATCTCCAGGAGGTATGGGCATGTTTGGGTACCTGGAAAATTTGATCCCGATGTAGGGGTAGTCCTCTATCGCTGGAATCCGTCATGCCCACCAGTCAAAAAATGTATCATCGATGGCCTCTATGGTCCTTCCACCTCTCTGTCGTGGTAGCAACACTGCCTATATACACACTACTGGGGCAGAGGCCACATGCCCCCACACTATCTCTCATGGATTGATATTGGGTACCTTCTCAAAGAAGAATGAGAAAAAAATGGTCCCAAATCTGAATTTTTTGTTACTCCTCCCGCGACACTCGGTGATCTGTCTCTTCATGTAGTCTAGCATGGTCACACTCCAGTTGAATTTTCGTGCATTTAAGCACTGCACCACACAATTCATGTGCACCCGAGAGGCCTGATGTAAGGCCACATATCCAATGATCTTCCCAATGAGTAAAACTATCACTTTCAGTGATAGTTTGGTGATCTTGTGGATTGGCACCTGAGATCCTACTTTCTCAGTGCCGACCTTGCAATGTAGTCTGATCAACTTAGCAATGTTATGAGGCCTAGTGGGAAAATCATGCAAGTTGAATGGTTCACCTCTCCTCGAGAGGCCAACCAAAAATTAAATGTCCTCAGTCGTTGGAGTCAACGACTTTCCCTCACGTATAAATGCCTCTGCGTCGAGGTGTCAATAATCTACCAAGGAATTCAACAGCCTGGGGTGTGCCCTCATGAATGGACACTGGAAGAACTTCCACAAACTGCATTGTCTCAATGTGGTTATAGTTGAAGGGTCCTCATCAACCAAGATATCAATGTCTTCATGCTCCCTCTCTCTCCATTGGACATACATCATGTCAAATGAAAAGTTCAAAGGGGAGTTAACTCTTGTACATTCAATTTTTCCATGTTCTTGAGGGTGTATGTGGGTTGTATTGGACACAATCGCGTATGCACATGAACATATTGTTTTATGCCCGCGGGCATACGTGGATTTTCCTTGGACAACCCGCGGGCGCATAGGGTTGCCTCCTTTTAGGAGTGTGCGCCCCCCCAAAAAAGAAAATAAATGCAAAAAGAAAGTATTGAAATGCAAGAGGGGTTGATTTGTACTTTCTTGGTCTAAGCGGAAGTTCATTTCGTCCTCTGAAGCTCCTGAAATCAACTTCTTTAGCAAAGGGGTGTTTTTGTCTTTTTGGTTAATTCTCAATTTGCAATGGTGAAAATGAGTTGCCAGCTTCTATTTATAGACTTTTTTGGCCTTTTTTGCTACTTTTTTCAACCCTTTTGTCATTTTTTCTGGCTTGAAAATCGTTTAATGTGGTTCTTGAGTTTCTCAACGGGTGTTATGATACACTTCACTTTTGGTTTGGAAAACGTTTTGGGAGATGGGTCACTTTTGAAGGTCCTTTGGTAAAAGTCGTTTTTCCAACTTTTGCATTTAAGTTAGGATTCCACATCCACTTTTTTCATCTCGTTGTCTTTTCCGCTTTACCATAGGATCGATCCCACCGAAATGTGGTACAGAACCATCATTGCTTCTTTATAAGTGTCGTGGTGAGGTTGTAGAGCCTACCTCTACATGGATGCCCTAGGTAGATCCTAGTTGCATATTGGCGTCCATGTCATCATTGAAAACTTTAGTCTCGAGAGTCCTTTTAGTCTTACCATTATTATGAGATTGATCCTTATAACATATGACATGTCATCACTCTTGGCCTTGTTAGCACTTGGTAAATTTCCTAGAGGTTGAAACAAAAGAAATCTACAAAGGTAACTTTATCCAACCACTTTTGAAGCTGGGATCTAGCCCTTCCAACTTCAGAGAGGGGTCTCTCTATATGATTTAGCTATGTTTCCAATTTTAGATATTAGGCTAGGTAAACAAATAGGTTGGTTTTGTTGTCAAAGTGTTTTTGATTTGGTTGAGACAGTCTACACATCCATTGGGCTATGGGGTCTGTGTTTAATAAAAATGAAATACAACTAGAAACATGAAGGAAGACTTCCACAGGGCGAGATAATATACTCACTGGATATTTTCGTATCTTAGATGATGGACAGAAGAAAAGATGAGAAAGATAAATTCAACTAAGAAGAAGTTAAGAATTTCTTAATTGAAAACACCAGAAGATAAACACTAAAATATTTCGAGTC
>JASDQU011029333.1:17061-31799 GCA_032191745.1 Picea mariana
AATACTTCGAAAGGTGAAGTATATATAACTCAAATTACAAACATTCCTATCATAAATGACCAGGACATGATAATTCTATTTTTAGTCTAACTAATTTAACAAAATTCCTAAATCTAGGAACTGCTTGATGACTTGGTGTAGCTGCATGCTAATTTCTGGGTAGACCGTTGATGAAGCCTTTGCATGACCTCATCTGACTGGACAACTAACTGGACCTGGAAAGCTCATCTGCTAATCGAGCAGATCACAAAGTTCTTCCCATCTGAGATGACTAGGCACGTTAACTTTGAGCAGTCTTCGATACACTTCGTTCATTTTTGTGTACTTGGCGAATGTAGGCTTGGTGAGGAATATGTATCGAATCTCGTGCTGGATACTAATGTCCCACTGAAGGGCATCCAGGAATGCTTTGTCGGTGATGCTCCCTTGTATGCCTGCAAACTTTGAACTATCCTTAGACACCTTAGCCAATCTCTTCTTGTAATCTGGGAGTGTCATCAATTTATCATTAATAACCTTCAGACTAGGTAGACCTTTCTTTTTGAGAGCTTCAATATTATTGAAGAACCTTTGTACCCCCTGGTCCATGACCTGAACCTTTTCTTCCAGCTGAAGCATTAGACCTATCTTGGTCAGAACTCTTTTGACCTCAAGGATGGTCTCTGTTCTGTCTTCAATCTTCAGCTCTTCCAGCTCTTCCTTGGTCTTAGAATTGAGGAACTTGATGATCTCATTTGCCTGTGTTGGCATGTCTCCCAATTCTACTCTGATCTTCTCAATGGCATGTTTTCTCCTATGGACCAACTCATTCTGCTAAAACATGATTTGGATCATAGGCTATATCTCATTTATGGACTTTATGATATTTGTCCATACATTATCTTTGACCTCAGCCAAAGTCTTCCCTGCCACTGTTTGCTTTTGGAGCTGCTGTAGCTCCTGCTTGAGATGATCTGTTACCTGCTTTTCTTTGGAGAGACTGGTCTGGAAGGAATTTTTGAGTTCCTAGAGGTTCTCAACTTCCTTTTTAAGCCTGCTGATCTCTGTCTCCTGCAGGTTCATCTTTTCCATGGATTTGGCGAGCTCGGCTGTCCTCTCTTGTGACGTCAATGGGGTTGTGGATGGGACTGCTGTCACTGCTGTTGTGCTTGCTCCTGAAATTAGAATGGCACTCAATGGAATGACTTCCATTGGCTTCATTTGCTCCTTCTCTTTTAATAATCTCTCCATTTCAACTTCCATTTCTTTGAGCTGTGCATTCTGCTCCATGAGCAGCTTGAGCATTTCATCCTTCTCACCTTCTTTCTCTGCTATCTCCTTCACCTGCGAGTCCTCTGTGGGTGGGAGCTTCAATTGTTTCCTCAAGGAGGCGATGTTAGCATTATTCTTCTTTATCATATCCTCTGCTTCTTTGATGTTCGAAGGGTCATAGCCGATCTTGAGGACTAGCTCCTCCAAAGTCTTGATTCTATTGTCTTTCGCAAAGGACGATATCTTCTCCAGCTTGAGTTGTGTCTGAGCATTGTTTAGTGACACCTGTAATTTTGCTGCAGAAGCAGAAGCATGTGCCAATGTATGGAATACCATCTCCCCTGTATGCTTGTGTAGATCCATATTATCTGCTAGGTTCACGTCCTTTGTCTGGAATTTGAAGGTGGCCCTCTTGTAGTCCATGATTACCTTGGGTTCTGGTACCTGTGCCTGGAGGAAAGCCATGTGCATCCTGCCCTTTTCTGTGTCAAATGCAGACAACAGCCTATGCTGCGCAGTCGACGTCCTCTTTCAGAATTGAGCATAAGTACTGCTGGTAAGGGTCTGGTTCTTTTTCTTGATCAGCTCGTACTTCTCAAAAATGCTCAACTTAGGCCTAGTCTTGCCTGGATGAGTGTCCAGTGGGGAGTCTGTGGATTTATTCCATACTAATGGGGTGATGTCCTTATGAATGATCGAACCGAAGGGTGGAATCACAGACTTAGTCACTGTGGTAGGAGAGGTTTCTTTCTCTCCAGTCGGACCATGAACTGGAAATGTCTTGGGCCTCTTAGTGTGCAACTGGAACTCTTCGGACAATACCTCCGTGACAGGCGGAGATAAATCTTGTCGAGGCCTTTTTTCCTTAGGGACCTGTGGCATGGTCATTGATGGCACAGTGGTCAGGGGAACCTGCTGTTCCACTTCGACCAAAGAGTTAGGCACCCACATAATCTGATTGGTGAATTTCTCAATTTTGGGCTTAGCTTCGTGAATGTACGTGATTTTTTTGTTCTTCACCCACATTTCTGAGATGATCCCGCAAGGATCATAATGCCATGGGAAACTTAAGAAAAAATTCATCTCTCTCAGCATCTGGTCTGCTTCTTCTCCGGCGTCACGACTGTTGCAGATGAAGGAGCCAATCTGCCCCTTGATTCTAAGCTGCTACTCTTTCTTCAAGGATACAAAATGGATGTCATCTGAATTCATGATCTGTCTTATATACTATAACGCAAAGATTCTTATCGGCACATACTTGGGAAGCTTGTAGGGTGCCAACTCACACCTGAATACTCTGATCTCGGTGTGGTTTTTATACAGGTACCAATCCCCAGTCTTTGTGTTGTCCGAGAGATGCAGGTTTCTCTGGACTTCGTCATTTATTCGAGGCCCGGGCCTGTCACTCAACATGCTTACCACAGGGTGGTAGAACAGATCGATGAATGACTTGAAGCTGTACTCTGTGGATTTATGCTTCAACAGAGAGGTCCATACTGTGACTGCCTGAGGTTTACCATCTGCATCCATCTTCTGCATGGAAAATGCAAACTTATCCACCTGGAAAAGACAAACAAGTAGGCCAATATTGATGAATATCTGAACATGCCCTCCGTGCCGAAATTCATGAATTTTTCATGAATATTGTCCACTAAGAAGGTGCCGAAATCAAACTGGGTGGTGATCTTTTCATCAGTGGAGAAAATGGATAGAAAACCCAGAATGGGCTCATCTACCCACTGGTCGGAATGGTACCCTAGCAAAGCACAAAGGGAAGAAATGATCTGGTTTCCCTTAGTGGAGAACATGGACGACGGATAAGGGGGATTTGTGGAAGGGAATTGAGCAGAGGTGGGAAGAAAATGATCAAATATTTGATCTCTTTGGGGAAAATTCATCTTCTGATACAACTCTGTGAGGATTTCTAGGTTGAAAGGAGATGCAGAGTCGGCATGGGGAATTTGCATCATCTGGTCAATGTCTTCGGGCGTAATGAGGAACACGGTGTCTCTGGATGAGGAGATGACAACTCTTTGTTCAGGAATATAGTGAGCTTGACATTTAAGAGCGAACTCGGGAAAATGGTGGATCTGGGGAAAGAGGTAAAGGGGCAAATTGGACTCCCAGAGTCCAATTTCATCGCTCTGGTCCAGGAAAAATTCCTTGAGCCATGACTGAAGGTCTGAAAAATCGAAATTGCATTTGGTATCTGCGATCAATTTGTCTTTGTCGACCAGTGGGATCTTGTCCAGGTCGACAGGAGGCAGGAGAAACGAATTCTCTTCTCCTTTTGCTTGTCTAGGCTTTGGCATCATTTCTGCAATAGTACCTGCAATAAACACAAAGTTAGTGGGGTCGACTGACTATGGACGAGGGTGATGGAATGCAACGGCGGAGTAAGAGGTGAAATTCTCTGGTATGATGGGTGAATAGTGAATGTAAGGGGAATAATGGTAGTTTTATTTAAAACTGGGGTCAGTTGGGCACGGGAGACAGGTCAGCCAGATAACAGATGTGTTATCCTGTAATAAATGGACAACGGGCCACTTGGGGATGAGATGGCAGGTGACGGTGGCTGAAAGATATGGATGAGTGACGTGGTGGCTAGGGATTGGAGGTAAAAGTCACAATAAGGGGCTGGTCATGAGTGAAAGGGGGTAGGGGACTGATAGTAGTTATGGGATGGGACATAACTCAGAAACAAGTGGGACAAGTGGAACCAGTGGAAGATGACATCCGTCTGTCAGATAGCAGATGGTGACGGGACTTCGGGACCAATAGATTTAGGCCACATATGACAAGGGGCCCACCATATGGAGATAACCATTATGGCCCCCCCCCCCTCGGTTAAAAGAAGATCATTCGGGGGGTCCGAAATCCATTGTGGGCCATTGATCTGCCTGCCTATTTCTGAGCCATAGATCCAAGTGCGCTCTTTATCGCTCATTCCGGACCCCCCCCCTCCATTAAAGGTAGAATGGACGGGGGGGTCCGGAATCCAATCTGGACCGTTGATTTAAGCGCTCGTCCCTGGGCCGTCCATATGTGCGCAAGTCTTAGTACCGATTCTAGACCCCCCCCCGGTTAAAAGTAGAACGGTAAGGGGGGTCTGGAATGCTCTGTACACCGTAGATCTAAGCGCTGCAATCAGGACTGTCAGTATATGCAGGGAGTATAAATGGGGAGTGGAAAAGCACATGCGCTGGGAAAACTTAGGATAAATGCATTTTATGGTTTTTTCCCCACATTTTCAAATAAACACCACCAAGGGACTTCGACCAAACTATCTGTTAAGCATTTGAAACATGGTGCAACATTTTACATCAAGCTAGTTTTATTGGAATGGAACCATAAAACAACTAGCCTACATCCTAACCTATCTTCCTAAGATAGTTAACCCAGATTAAACTGTTGGGTTAAGAATTTACTCTACCCTGGGGCTATCTGACCAAGATTAGACAGTCTAGCCAGATTTATTCACTAATCTAACCTACACACTTTGGCTAAGATTAAACTATTTAGCCAAATCATTCACTACCCTATCAACATCAAATTAAAAAAGAACTTGGCCATGCTTGAAAGGTATGGACCAAGTTACTATTATTGCATGGGGCTTTATTGCAATTCTTTTATACCCTGCTTTTCTTCCTTTCTTTTTCTTTTCTTTCTTTTTTCTTTTTTCTTTTTCTTTCCTTTTCCTTTTCTTTTTCTTTATTTTTCCTTTTCTTTTTCTTTTTCTTTTCTTTCTTCTTTTGTTTGCAGAATGAAAAATCATTTGTCAACAAAAACGCTAGAGACAAATAATATCCCAGTCACCAGTTGATTCCTATAACTTATAGGGTGATAACAGGCCTCACCCTCGGGACTCCCCAAAAATGGGTCTTCTTTAAGCCCTTTTCAGACTCTACAAACATGAAAATATTGTCGAGCAATCTTGTTTCCCTTCACGCTCTCCAAATTGAAACTTGAAGGCACGTCTGTTCGGTGGTAGTTTACCCATTTTTCGGCCTAGATGGTCAATTGTACTAACAAAGGTATACTATAGGAGCTTCATTTCACTAAAAGAGTATTCCCAAGTATAAGTTTAAACCTTTTTCAGGCCCGAGGGACTAAATTTACGAAAATGGAACCCCCACGAAGTCCATAGTTAAGATCCTTTTAGACTCCCTAAAATTGAAAAGATAGTCTAGTGACCTTGTTCCTTCACACTCCTTAAATTGGTCCATAAGAACATCCCCTACGGAGTCCATAGTTAAGCTCTTTTCAAACTCCTTAAAATTGAAAAGATCGTCGAGTGACCTTGTTCTTTCACACTCATTAATTAGTTTAGAAAAACATCTACTGGCATGAGTTTACCCCTTTTTCCGACCTGTAGATTAAGGAGGAAAAAGGTAAACCTCAGGAGAGTCGTCTCGCTAAGAGATTTCTCCTCAACAAATTTCACTTTTACGGGCTAAGGAGATTAAATCTAGAAAAAGGCAGTGAATCCATAGTTAAGCTCTTTTCAGACTCCTTAAATTTGAAAAGATTGTCAAGTGATCTTTTCTTTGTCACACTCATTAAAATGGTTTTGAATAGATGTCTTTTCGGTGCTATTTTACCCCTTTTTCAAATCAACTATACTACTTTCGAAAAAGGTACCCCAATAGAGTCTTCTTTTATGCTTTTTCAGACTCTTTAAAAATGAAAAATCACCGAGCTTACCTTCTCTGGGCTCATTAAAATCACATTTAAGGGGGTTTCATAGTGTCTTATTAATCACATTTTCATCTCTACGTATTTGACCTAATGTAGGCTCCATGTTTCTCTCAACTAAAATTTTGAAGAATACCTTATATGCAAGCCTTGTAGCACTTTTCCTCTGCGTCTTGACACCTTGACCCATGGAGGAATTTTCTTGAGTGTCCTTTTCTTGCACATGTCTCCTTGCTCTGAGCATTAGTGTATTCCTCACTCTTGGAAGTAGTATGCTTTGCGACACTTGTTCCTCCTTTGTAATGTAGCATTATTTTATTCTTTTTCAAGCTCTTTCAAAATATTGAAAAAGACAAAAAAAATAAAATATACCCCAAAAAGAGGACGGGAAAATGTTTTCTTTTTATGGTAGCACAATGAGTCTCCTTTAGAAAAATCACATCCTTCCATTTGTTCATCAATCTTTGGTATTTAATATGACCTTAGTAAGTTGTTCTCGCTACATAGAGTTGTGTCCTCCTCCATTTGGTTATTCTTCCAAACACATGGAGAGTTTGTCTTGCCTCTTACATCATGAACTTATGTTAATGTCATGCTTCCTGAGTCTGATAATATATCCTGCTATTGTCCAAGGGATGTTTTTACTCAACCTGATTCAGTCCTTCTGCATATTGTCTCTTGCCCTCATGCCCGTCCATCCCGAAAGTCCAATCAAGTCCTTGTTCAAAATCACTGAAGTTCTCTGCTTGATCACCGAGATCCTCTTGTCTGTTTCTGATGAGTCGTCGAAGACCTCTGGGTAGTGAATTCGTACACTCACATTACACTTCTACCTGAGTTTTGAATATCTTTAATTTGTTTCTTGAGCTCTGAAGGCCTCATCTCCAACCATCAAGCGTCATTGGCTTCTTTAAGATGGATACTATACATGTAAGGAATTAGTTGAGATTATGGGCTATTGGGTAGTTTCCCAACTATTCCACTGCCTATAGCCCATGACCCAACCGAATAACCATCAGTTTTTCATATAAAAGGAGGTGTTGGGGTCTCATTCCTAAGAAAAGCACCAAAACAGTGAAACTTTGTCTGTTTCACATCCCCTCCTTGCCCCATAAAATTGCAGCTACCTTGTGAGTTTTGCATCAGAATTCCCATTCTTGCCCTTTTTTCTTCATTGTAAGTCTATGCCATTTCCTTAGAAGAATTGTGAGAGGAGAAAGATACTTGGAAGCGCAGTTGGAGCTTGGTGAAGAGGAGCCCAGACCAGGTTCGAGGAGTAGTCACCGATATCATTGTAAGTAAACTTTGTGATATCAATAAAAGGAATACTTTTTCTATCCCAAAATATGATGTGTTCAATATTTATGTTTGATTTATGTTTTATACTGACATCTAACCCATAATTCATATATGATATGCATGTTTTTTAGTTCTCTATTTTTCTGTTTGTGAATGCAGGTCAGCCTTGGGAGGAGGCTTGTAGTCAGAGGAGCGATCGAATGTGAAAGAATCGACACCGGACGCGGAGTTAAAGGTAGAGTTACCAGATCTTTTTTACTTTTTGTTTCTTGTATGAATGTGGGGTATATTCGGGGTAGTCTAAAGAGTAGGATACTTTTAGACGGTTAGATTTGCCTACATGTTGAACCCTAGTGTAGTCCATAGAGGGGGTTTTCTTTGGGATCCACTTGGGATACACTAGATTTCTTTGGGACCCAAATGGGCTCTCTTTTTTAGGAAATAATAGGTGTAATTATGATTGATAGTATGAGTAAATCAAGGTTACACCCACCACTAGGAACTCCAAAGGAGCCAATAACTTTTGGGTAGCCATTTATCTGGTTAATATTCTTTGTGGTACCATGGTAGGTTATCGTTTTCTTCCTATACTCTAAGCATAAATTGGGATTCAGATGTTCAACTATATTATACATTGGTTCAGGGATACTTCCTAGTAGACGTTGGTTGAGCAATACTTGCAAACATGTTGTGTTTCACAAATTTATTCTCCCAACCTAACCACATTTATCCTTGGTGCTTTTCCAACACTGCATTGCACATGCTGGAAATGTTACTTCTTCCACATCAAAAAAAATCCTTTAACAAAGGATTTTCATGCAACAAAATGAAACCTACATCAACACAATCCCAATTCAACAAGAGCCCATAAAAAAATTGGAATAAGGTTTGGCCTAGGATAATTTTGAATAGAATGAAACAAAGGGCCATAAAATCAAAAAATTCATTGCAAGTTTGTTTCAACTACCACTAGATAATGTGCATGATTGAAAACTACACCTCTGATTATGGTTCACCAATTACACCAGATTCTAAACAGTGATAAGCCTCCTCCCTTTTAAATCATTTTGAGAAAACATCAAGTAGCAATGCCACAGACTGATAGAAGATTAAGCTATGGCTATACTAGATCGTTGAATGCCTAGAATTAATTTGTATGATTTGAATTGAATGATTAGGTGACCATGTATCATCATTCTCAAAGCTTGTATCTAGGTGTGTAACACCCCTCCTAGCTAAGGACATCTACTGAGTCAACCGGTGAAATTTTATTTTATTTTATTTTATTAGGGTGTTAAAGTGTGTGCACGTGTGTAGAAGAAATAACCCCCTCGACTCTACGTCACCACTCAAACCAACAAGACGCAAGTAAGACGAGCACAATCAAGGCGACCCGACATAACCCAGGGACAAGTAGAATTAAACGCCCCTGGACATAAGGCGTGCAACTAGCAGCTGAAGGTAGAAAAAGACACCAGGGGTTAGGTACAGTAATGGCGTAGAATGAAAGAATCCAACAGTAGAGTCGCAGTAGTGGAACTGTGCCTTTAAACAGCCCGAGACTACTGATACGGCACAGAGTGTGTCGCAAGAGTGGAACTGTGCCTTTAAACAGCTCGAGACTCTTGATACGGCACTGGATTCCTTCCACCGAATTACACACAGACATAAATACTAAGCTACAAGAGGTGTCTATATCCCGCCCGACACGATCATACTACGCACACAAGGGTTTACTACCTGGTACCACCGTAGATGAACAAGGACTACAATCTACCCTAGTCTTAAGACCATTCCATCGTGCAACTATAGATCAATTGTCGTCTAGGTACCTTCTACAATTAATCATTCCAGGCCTTATTGTGCAAGCCTGTTCTCAACTGGGTCATCATTTAACCAAAAAGGATCCATATTTAACAAGTAAAGACTAGTTAAAATTTCATTTTCAACAACCCTAACCTTTAACTTAAGGTTAGCGCAACAGTCTGAATTCCAATACTCATGCATATACTATAATTAACACGAAGAGTTATGTCTTATCAATGGGCAATAATCTATAATTATTCAGTCATAATAAAACACCCTCCTAATCCATGAACTCAACAATTCAATCCACAATAACCACTGGGACAAATTATCAATTAAAGCGGAATTTACCCTTTAGTTATGATTAAAGCGACGTTCGTGAAACAATTGTCTCCTTCATGGAAGGACAAGGAAAGTTATGATTCGAGGTTTAAAGCAATATTAACCTGAGTCTAAATGAGAATGCCATAATAGCGCAACGTACTGAATTCAATGATTCACTTAGGTTTAATCAAGAATCGTTAACTCATAATTATAAATGCAATCTTCCTCCAATAGCCTTGCTCTTATGAATGAATTTGACACCCATAGTAAAACACCATTGGATAAGGCAAGGAAAAATAGAGAATACCACTAAAAAGGTAATAGAGCTATGGATAAATTTAAATTTAATTACGCGCATTTAATACACCCTTAAAATGCATTGAAAATAGAAGACCACTAAAAGATAATAAAGCTATGGATAACACTTAATTTAATTAGGTGCATTTAATACATCATTAGAAATGCAATGAAAAATAGAAGTACCACTAAAAGGTAATAACACTGTGGATATAATTAAATTCAATTAAGCACATTTAATACCTCATTAACCAGGCAACGAAGAATAGAACACCACTAAAAGATAATAAAGCTGTGCATATAATTAATTTAATTTAGCGCATTTAATACATCATTAATCAAGGCAATGAAGAATAGAACATCACTAAAAGATAATAAAGCGATGGTTATAATCGAAATTAATTAAGCGTATCAACACATCATTAACAATGCAATAAGGAATTGAGAAACCCTAGAAGGGTATTTGAGCTATGGATATAATTCCATGTAAGTAAGCGCATCTAATACCTCGCTAATAATGCAATGAGGAAAGACAAACCCTAAAAGGGTAATAAAGTTTAATCTAACGGAAGAAGGGCAATCCTAACTAACTAAGGAATTCCTCTCAAGAATTCCTCTGAAGATACCTCTCTTGGAACCGTCCCTCGAACAGTTCCCATGACACGTCTTCAACGACCATGCTTAACTGCGGTAGGAGCGTCTTCCACCATAGAAGAGCACTCCCCTTCCAATGAAAGACCGCCATGCAGACTTTCATGTTGGAGTTATAAATGCAAAGTGCGAAGCACATCGCCATCTTTTCCAACCATGCCTCGGTGGCTGTGCCTTCCGGGGCACCCAAGAACTTGGGAATTTGACCTATTCGAGTTCTCGGTGGAAGCTACCTGTAACGGCCGACGCGCGCGGTGGAACCTCAGCGGGTGTCAGCGCCCAGGCCTCGTCTCTATCCAATCGATTGATTAGAGCCTCAGACATGCGCTGAAATGATCTCATCATCCCAATAACCTCACCAACTGCTATATGTACCTGGCTGAGAACCTGCTTGCCTCCCTGGGGGTTAGACCCCTCTGGCGTGGATGCTGCTGGAGGCGTCTCGCCTCCTCCCCCAGCACCTCATCGTCTGCCCCCGCGGTGTCCTCTAACCATGATTACCCTTGCACGCACTCAATCAACTCGATCCGCAATAGTATAAAATAAACTCACGTCAACGAAATCCATAGCGAATCCCAAGTCGCGGGTCGAACCAGCTCTGATACCATATGTAACACCCCTCCTAGCTAAGGACATCTACTGAGTCAACCGGTGAATTTTTTTTTTATTTTTTTTTTATTAGGGTGTTAAAGTGTGTGCGCGTGTGTAGAAGAAATAACTCCCTCGACTCTACGTCACCACTCAAACCAACAAGACGCAAGTAAGACGAGCACAATCAAGGCGACCCGACATAACCCAGGGACAACTAGAATTAAACGCCTCTGGACATAAGGCGTGCAACTAGCAGCTGAAGGTAGAAAAAGACACCAGGGGTTAGGTACAGTAATGGCGTAGAATGAAAGAATCCAACAGTAGAGTCGCAGTAGTGGAACTGTGCCTTTAAACAGCCTGAGACTACTGATACGGCACAGAGTGCGTCGCAAGAGTGGAACTGTGCCTTTAAACAGCTCGAGACTCTTGATACGATACTGGATTCCTTCCACCAAATTACACACAGACATAAATACTAAGCTACAAGAGGTGTCTATATCCCGCCCGACACGATCATACTACGCACACAAGGGTTTACTACCTGGTACCACCGTAGATGAACAAGGACTACAATCTACCCTAGTCTTAAGACCATTCCATCGTGCAACTATAGATCAATTTTCGTCTAGGTACCTTCTACAATTAATCATTCCAGGCCTTATTGTGCAAGCCTGTTCTCAACTGGGTCATCATTTAACCAAAAAGGATCCATATTTAACAAGTAAAGACTAGTTAAAAKTTCRTTTTCAACAACCCTAACCTTTAACTTAAGGTTAGCGCAACAGTCTGAATTCCAATACTCATGCATATACTATAATTAACACGAAGAGTTATGTCTTATCAATGGGCAATAATCTATAATTATTCRGTCATAATAAAACACCCTCCTAATCCATGAACTCAACAATTCAATCCACAATAACCACTGGGACAAATTATCAATTAAAGCGGAATTTACCCTTTAGTTATGATTAAAGCGACGTTCGTGAAACAATTGTCTCSTTCAYGGAAGGAMAAGGAAAGTTATGATTCGAGGTTTAAAGCAATATTAACCTGAGTCTAAATGAGAATGCCATAATAGCGCAACGTACTGAATTCAATGATTCRCTTAGGTTTAATCAAGAATCGTTAACTCATAATTATAAATGCAATCTTCCTCCAATAGCCTTGCTCTTATGAATGAATTTGACACCCATAGTAAAACACCATTGGATAAGGCAAGGAAAAATAGAGAATACCACTAAAAAGGTAATAGAGCTATGGATAAATTTAAATTTAATTACGCGCATTTAATACACCCTTAAAATGCATTGAAAATAGAAGACCACTAAAAGATAATAAAGCTATGGATAACACTTAATTTAATTAGGTGCATTTAATACATCATTAGAAATGCAATGAAAAATAGAAGTACCACTAAAAGGTAATAACATTGTGGATATAATTAAATTCAATTAAGCACATTTAATACCTCATTAACCAGACAATGAAGAATAGAACACCACTAAAAGATAATAAAGTTGTGCATATAATTAATTTAATTTAGCGCATTTAATACATCATTAATCAAGGCAATGAAGAATATAACATCACTAAAAGATAATAAAGCGATGGTTATAATCGAAATTAATTAAGCGTATCAACACATCATTAACAATGCAATAAGGAATTGAGAAACCCTAGAAGGGTATTTGAGCTATGGATATAATTCCATGTAAGTAAGCGCATCTAATACCTCACTAATAATGCAATGAGGAAAGACAAACCCTAAAAGGGTAATAAAGTTTAATCTAACGGAAGAAGGGCAATGCTAACTAACTAAGGAACAAAATTTTTCCAGGAAAAAGGTTATTCTCAATTTATAAAAAGTATAATTTTTTTTTTTTACAAAGACAGCCAATGACGAGCACTATGGTCAATACGGCGCTGATCAGTAGGACGAATCCGGCCACTGAACATAAACACAAAATACAATTGCACATTGAATCACACAGACATAGTGTATTCGATGGATCATGAATCCGGCCAATACAACATGGCAGACGATCAACACACCGACCGTGTGGTCAGCACACTGATAAAGATCAAGTATAACCTTTTTATCACGAAACAACTTTAAGAGAGCGCTGTGGGCATATCAGCGCTGGACAGAAGGATGCAACTATACAATACACAGATAGCATAAGAGCTGTGAAGTCACACTGTCATAGGAACTATTTTACCAAACGCAGCCCCTTTCCTTTTTTTTTAAATTGTATTACACCCGTCCCCTCTATAAATTAAAATAGCAATAAGTTCCAGCAAATTTACTTATACCTGATACGCATAGGGTAAATTCTTATCAAAAACAATGCTGGATCTAAAGTTTATTACAGCAGCCTTAATTAAGGGTAAATGGTAAGGATTTTCGGGTAATGAGCGGATGAAATCAATAATTGAATTGGTTCATAGTGTGTGAGGGGAGGCCGTTCAAGAGGCTCGAGGGAGATTAGGGTTTTCTTTTTTCCTTCACGTTTATCCAGGAACCTTCTTACTCAAGTCATCATTCTAATTCACCTTCCAATAACACAATTTACCTTATTGCATCTAATTCAAAAATTATACACTCAAAGTATTCATTCAAATAAACATTAAGGTCCAGGTCGAATTAATAAGAAATTTAATATCTCACGGCAATTAATTAGCTTGTACAGGGCACTTCAATTTTCTTGTCGGTGGGCGTTACTGGCAGGTAGCTGGAACCGATTAAAGTCATTTCACCTAACTCCCAACTGGTGGACAGCCGTAGCGTTAAGAAGGCAATGACACCGCCACTGTGTCAGTGATCTGTTGAGCGGATCGAGGGTGATGTGGTGTGCGCAGGTTACAGCAGCGCTGCCCCTGCATTAGCAATCGATGGCAAATTTAACAGGGCGCAGCCTCCTAAAGGTGAATTAAAGAATTGAGAGGGAGGTCGCTTACTTCCAACCGTTATGTTATGGTTTTCATTCGCCTCTCTATTATCAATCTATATAAAATATTCTTACATGAAAAAGGGTGAATTACATTTATAAGAAATTCCTTACGCTCATAAGCTTCCAAACAAAAATCCACACTTCATTTTTATTATAAAAAAAAAACCATTACTCGTTAATCTACAATATAATTGAGATTCGTGAACCCTATGATCCATGTAGAATTGTATAATATGATTTGTTCGTGTACTATTTAATAAGAGAGAAACATTTTTAAATATTTGAGAAACTATTATAATTTGAGATTTCCGTGATTAAGGCTACCTTATTATTGTACAACAAATCGATAATGTCCGCCAATATTAAAGTAACAGCATTAACCCTAATGTATTATAATACAGATTAAATTACGTTGAAACAGGAACAGCATCAAGTTTCCAAAGCAAAACTATTGAGCAGCCGACGGTACTGCGGCAGAGTTCCCACCCAGTTCTCTTCGCCAAGGAGCCTTCCCTGTAAAGTTTACTGCCGGCCTTCGACTGGGACAGAGATGAGAGGTCGTGAGGTCCATTCCCTTTCGTGATAGTGTCCAGGGGTTCCCTTTCGTCATCACGTAGCCCTCGTCCCCTTTTCAGATTATTCGTGGTATATTTTCTCTGGAGGGATCTCACCCAAGACCGCGGTCAGAGGAAGGGCAAGAGAGAGACTGAAGTTTAACCTAAACCCCCTTGTATTTCATGGAACGCCCAGGCAGGGTTAGAGGAGGAATGCAGAAGGAGTTGCCAAGGCCTGTGCGCCTCACCGTGACAGGTATTAGTACTGTGGGAACTGCGTTACGGCAGGGGGTCAATCTAGAGTGAGCCGAGGGTT